>JALPQI010008644.1:0-53384 GCA_025490895.1 Thaumatotibia leucotreta
GTTAATTTGAATCTCCGCGTTTGTAAGCCCAAGAATAATTGGATTTGGACGTCTCAGTTGACAGTTCATTTCGTTGTTTCACCCTCTGACATGTTTTGTTAAGATTGTGAAAAGTTATTATTTCAGAGGACCTTCTCCGGCTAATTTGGATAAAAGCCAATTACTGAAATGGCGAGCTCTTTTTTGTCTTCACCGACTAAGTTGGTTGCAACAATTTTAGCGGCCCGATTTATGACGTAATTTGCTATGAAAGGCAGAACCGACTTTATCTAGAACTCGTCCAATTACGCTTGACTTAAATCAACCAGTTGTTTAATTCAAATTTCTCATTAGTATTTCCGTACTTCGCTACGTTTCCGCATAAATTACATCGTCTATATAAATTTCAATAATTGGTAGGGAGATAAACATCGAGACAAATAAAGAGGTAATTATTTACGACAAATTAAAGTTGTGCCGTGGAGTAACTTGTCAAGTTGGCAAAAAACCGTCGACAGGCGAACAACAGCAGTTTTTGTCTCGAGAATAACAAGGGGGGAACAAAAACAGTGGCATCAAAATGTATGACACTCAACCACCGTTTCTCTCGACACTTTTTGTACGTATAAAAACTTGGGGAGGATTGCAATGCTCAGTCTTAAGGGTCTTAAGTGATTTTCGTCGTATTTAGTTACGGAGTTGGGAGCGAACTTTTTCGTTGAGGACTTAATTGTTTCTATCTTACTTTTCTTTTTACTAAGAGTTTCTTGTAAGAATATTTTATTCTCACATTTTTGCTTTTCATCGGGAATTTCTTTTAATAATTCATGTTTATTAAAAATAAATATAACGTGGAATAAATCAACGAGGTGTCGAAATATTGGAGATGGCATTATAAACCAGTATTGACAGTGAGATTATGAATGAATGTCAGACCTAGTAAGATTATCCAACTCAATGAATATTGAATAGAACAAAAGTTAGATACCGCTACTCTTTGGACAAATGATTTATTAGAAGACAAATGGATGGACAAAAAACAAATAGCTCCTGTCTATTGTGTATCTTTATCGAATATATCAAGACACCTCGTGTATTAGGTATCTAATGAACAATTGGCTGGCTAACGGAAACATATTTTATCGACAGCAAACGACAATTGCAACAGACAATGGTTGGGTCAGATAAATTAATGGGCCTCAGAGTACTGTTAACAACATTGTCCGTGCAAAGGGTATAAAACTATAGTCTTGGAATGTAATTCCATGCCCGAAGCTAGTTGACAAATTGGTCATATTCGCTATCTAGGTCTAAAATTGCCTCCGGGTTAATATGTTTGTTTGTAGCTACATCTGCCCAATACACATCCGTGTCAAAATAGTTAAACGCTGATACTAAACGAACTAACCAGATTTAAAATAAAACTGAGCAACGAATCTTATTTTAGATCACTCAGGAAGAGAAAAGTTGCGACGGGAATAATCCAATAACGGGCAATAAACGGGAGCAAAGAGAAATATAATATGCTAGCGGCAAAGTTGATCCTGTTCGACTTGACAGATGTCTGCGGGATGAAATATCATGTCGACGGGAACGCTAAAAGACGTAAGTAATTCGCAGAAATACTGCACAACTGGCTAAGCAATTTTTTGAACTGAAGTAATACGACAAAAACGCTAAGTGCTTGGATAACATTCAAGAGATATTTCACATTAAACGTGGTATTTTCTGACATAACGTATTTTCATGTTTAAGTTATATTGGTAACATAAAATGATACATTTTTTTTCCAGCATACCTACCATACAGGAATACTTATTCCAACCGAGATACATATTCGTAGTATTCCTACATCATACAAATTAGGCACTCAAGGTTTTAATGAAAATATATGAACGAATGAATCAAAATAAACATTCAAAATGGAAACCAGCTGGCGCTAAAACACACATCAAGTGTTTATTAGACCAAGGAATCACATCGACTATTGCTTGTCCACCCAAGATGAACAGTGTTTTAAGAGAATACGGTATCATAAAATCTCACTTTTTATCGTAATCTTGTCTGTTTAGACGAAGAGGCATCATACGAAATGGACAAAGATTAAATGCCCACTCAAAACAGAATACTGGCTCATAATAATGATCAAACAGTAACTATTCGCTTAAAATAGTAAAACTCACAATAATAACTAACGATTATTATTCAACATAATAATTTAAGCAGTGCTTTCTTGAAAGAATAAGCACTTTAGTGTATTTAGATCTTTGTATCGGGTAAATTCTACCTAATTATCTCAAACTAGCTTAGTTAGTTCATTTCTATAAATAATTTCGCAGTGACTTGGACATTCGTTGTAAATGTCTCACTTGAAATGTTTATTTAATTTATACCAATAAGTCTCTCTGAATTATGGGCGTGGGCAGGAAGACGGTGTTAGATCAGATATTTATTGTGAAACTACTCGTCCATTTACCAACAATTTATAGACGGTTGAGAATCACGCATTTTTGGAAACTTTAAAAAAGGTAACAAGATTTTATGAGCCTACGCCAAAATGCCTATTCACATTCAACGTTTTCCGAATACCTCAATGTAATATAATAATAATCATGACAAGTATAAGAATCTTAGTATAGTTATTAGAAATAATTATTAAATAGGTAACATAAACCCTAAACATTATTTTGGTAAATAAATGGTACCTATAGGTAAATGATTAAATACGATTACTAAAAAGGCCAGATCATAGCACGTACGTGCATATATAGGTAAATATTATGTAGATCAGAGATGAAATAAAGCTACGCGACAGGGCAGAACGAGAAGTAAATTAGCACCATTACCTGACTCTAACTCAATAATTGATTACTACGCTGCCAATCGAACTGACCAATTTCACCTACAACGGGTTAAAATTGAGCAAGCGCAATTTACCTCCTAAAGCGACGTACATAAGCCACAACATCGTTTGACACCTAACTGCCCAAATACGAATGCACTATCCTTTATTAGTCGACGTATTGACAGAACTAACGATTAACGTACGACTGAATCAGAACAAATATTTGGCTGCTCAATTAAACAAATGAAATTCGATGTGGTACAGCACTCCGAAACGAGTTTGGGGGAATCGACGTTCGAAATTCGAAATATGGAAAGAAAACAAACAAATAGTTGTGACATCTGTCGACGCGCAGAGCCACGTTGCAAATGTACATTAATAATAACCGGAGCTCAGCGAAACTTGTTTTTCTACACTGACACTACAAACAAACTGTTGCATGGAAAAATTGGGACAACGGAAACACAGCCAATGACAAACAATTCCCATAAGTTCCGTTTGACAAGCTGGAAACAGGATATCGTTATAAAGTTATAATATGCAATTACACTAGCTCATGCGCAACTTTATATAGTCATTACCAATTTCGAAGCTCATTACCTGTCGGTGCTGTCGGCTTTATAAGACCGCACCAATCTATAACGGCCGGTCACTGCCCACTCGTCTACAAAAAATATAACACGACAGCTGTTATAGGAAGGACGCTAATAATAAAGTAGAAATTTCGTCGGGCATTATCCATTATCTTAATTTTGATACGGTTTACAAAAGAGCGTTAACTCGTGCGACATATGTGCCGGGGTTAAGCTTAACAACGGTCGGTAGTCGGATTATGTGATAGCTTTTTATCGCTGTTTTCGATATGTGCAGTCACCTTTGAAGATAAAATTATCTGCACCGTTTCGCCTGTCACACTCCATACATTTCACTACCGAAACTGTCAATTGATAACAGAGCCTCATCAAGAACTTTCAATTGTTTCGGACAAAGTATTTTGCCGACTTGATATTTATCTGTCATCGAATTTTATGAGCAATGAAGATGAATTGATACAGGCTCTGCGCAGTGCTCTGGTTCATTCCATCTGGCAATTCACCTGGCTTGTAAACATTGGGGTCATATAAAACATCACCAAAATTTCATCAGTCGCAAATACGACAAAAATAAATTTATTTTAGCACCACACTTTTATTGACAGCCATTCGGTGGTCATCAATAAAGCCTATCTCGCTCACTCATCACTACACTGTGTGGGTGCGCACCACTGACGTTCCAAAGGATACGGACGACACCAAAAAAATAAACAGGTACCAAAAACCGACATTCGTTAGCGGTGCCGAAACTCAAAGCGAAAAAATCGATAAACATCTATAATTTCTTAGAAGTCACAATCCAAGAGGGACGTATCCAATGAAAATTTTTGTCTTACTGCATAATTTATTTTTAACTGTTCACACTCTATGGATTTTGGAATTAGAATAAGTTGTCAAGCTTGTTGCGTTTGAAGGTTTCTTCGAGTCCGTTTATCAGATACGTGTGAGTTATAGTCTCATTCGACAGGCGGGAATGTGACCTGCAGACAGTCAAGGTATCGGTTGCCAATGGGCCATATGTAGATCGAATCAACGACATTCTATCTGTAATTCCAAAACACTGTCACGGTCCCACGATTCGTTGAAACTAATTCTTTTTTGAACGGTAGCATCAAACGCGTTTGATAAAGACATAATTTTGTTATAAACTTTTGTCACTCCGAGCCTTCCGAGAACAAATTGATTCTTTTCGACTATCCCTAGATTGTCTGACTTCATAAATTGAGGCGTCTTCTGGTTTAACTGCCATGTCGGCGTTATTGTCACCTTTTTTTTTGATTCCCAGGTAAAGACCTCAAAATCTCGGCATATGGCGATAGAAATTGGTTACCTATCAGAAAATGATTGATGATCAACGAAATTAGCCAGAGCCAGATGAATACATGATTTCAAAATGTTTAGGGAAGGTGTTAATGATGTATTCGAATAAGATAAGCATAATATTAATATTAAAATAGTTTATTAGGGGAAGAGTGAAAATAAATATATATAATCAGATCATCAACCGCTGCTCATTCCAATAACTATATTTTTTGTTTAGGTATTTTACTTATCTCAACTAAATAGCTTCTTATACCAACAGTTTCGAAAGCTCCAGACTTTCTTTTAAAAAACAATGAACATTGAAATGTTACAGGTTGGAAGCGACACAAAATTTTAAAGTCATCGTGACAAGTTTAAATGTAAACAAATAGTCCATTATAGAATTTTGAATGAAAAAGTTATACTGTTCCCTTTTCGAGTGCCATAAAGTTTAGGTTCTTTAAACGCCATTTGGCGCCATGGCACCTAAAACAACTTTCTAGAGAAGGGTGCTTTTTATGTAGGATGAATGAAGGATGACATTTTAAGAGTCAATAAAATACAAAGCATTGACAATTCTAAATCTAATCTTTAAATCTTAGTGTCTGTTAGGTTATTATTACTAGGTCGGGAAACAGTATACTCGTAGTGTACGTATAAGAATACTTTAAGGAACCTTTATACGTATTTATTAAACAAGAACCTAAATTATTATTATTTTGTGGTTTAACAAACCCTGGATAAATACATCCATCAGAGACAATTATCACTATCCTTTTCCCCAGGTGTATAATAGAAAAGGACAGCCAACATTTGTCTGATTTATTTTATTCAGAGACAGTGAAACAGAGCTAAATACTTGAATTTGATGACTAATTGAATAAGGAAAATATTGATCAAAAGTATCAGAACAATGTGGGGTATTTATTTGTTTTATTATTGTTTTTTTTCTTTTACGTTAGTGTTATCAACTGTCAATAGGAAGTAGATGTAAAATGTAAACGTTTTTCAACACAATACCAGATAAGACAGTTTACTACCCGGTCTCTTTTGGATCGTTTGGTCACATAACATGTATTGTATCCGAAATAAACACCAAAATGTTCCGAAATGACACCGTAGAATTTATTGCGTGAAATAACTTTTATTATCCCTCATGTTTCAGTGTCAGTATAAACTTGTTCCGTAAGAATGTCGATCGTAAAAGATTACTAAACGTCGAACGTAATACTAGGCTTTTTACAGCTTACGCATTTTTATCTAGCTCAGTTTCTTTACTACCTATTGTTTTGTTTCAATCGTAGTAATAATATTAAACTGTAATGTTTTCTACAAAAGCTCATTTATAATTTTATGATCAATTGATAATGTTGAAATCTAAAAATGAATTTGTAACTTTGCTTTTTTCATGGATATACATAGTTAATTTAAGTATTTTTAATTTGATGACTTATTTTTGTTTTGATTCTATTTTAATGATGATTTGTACCATTTAAAAAACTGATATCAACTTCACCTGAATCTTTTTCTTTTACATTGCTATATAATTATAATATTATGCTAAGTTATATTTCATGGCACACCTTTTAATTTACATCATCATAATTTATAATTTTCTTAACTCTAATTTTATTTTGTGTTATAAAAATAATCACAACATAAAGTTTTCACAAGATGTTCATATGAATAGTGATTGTAACTGGTTGATAAATTAATTAAGCCTTATAATAATTACAGAAATTTTAGATTTGTAATCAATTTAAAACAATTATAAATAAATTAAACCAATACAAGTATCTGAAATGTAATTAACACTACTGTTTAATAATAATTAAAAATGTTTTAAATTTCGCTTACTACTTAATAATTTCGTAAAAACATGCTACGTACGTAGCTAACGGTAAGTATGATAATATTCAGTAAACCATATTCTAAATATTCGAAATTGTAACTAAATAAAACCTATTATTCATATTTATCATTATTTAATCCATTAGTAAAGAGCAAAGCAATAACCGCAAATCCGATGCAATAGTTAATAATACAGTAATATATTACGAGAAAGCAAGTCTTAATGTTCTTGCAGATATGTGCAACGAGCCAAATCCACGTGGGAGTAACAAGCCCTAGTGCGGTAAAGCAATAATTGCAAACGCGTGATCTTTTGTAGAAATGGAATTTAGAGTATTGATCGTCGACACAAGGGAAGAAAGCAAGCGAATAGGGACCCAGAATCTATTATTGACAGTAATTGTTGTCAATCAATGAGAATTATAGATTTTATTAAACGATTTGTAAACTGGGGGAGCATGAAAGTCGTACGACTAAAATATTATTAAATATCCCTAAAAATCGATCTACTCAAGGAGAACAATCTTTATCAAATCCGCTTTATATGAAGGCAATAATTCTATTTTATAAAGAAATAGTTTTGTAAAAGATATCGCAGATTTTGAGGCATTGTTGGTAGCAAAGGCAGGAATATGTCAGGTCCATAAATTGTATTATTGCGGCCTCGGCATTTAGTAGCCCATTTTTTTGACCTACCGATTTGTATAGTGTGCAAAAAATAAACAGTTGAATTGGATGTGGGGTATTTGACCATCTGTCACAAATACGAACCGGTTTTTTTATTAGTAACCTAATGATATTTTCACATGTCTCTTTTATTTGTGTTAACATCTCTGGCTTTAGTAAAATATTGAGAATATTTGTATGTTTGAAAGCAATTTACGTATTTTATTAGAACATGGCAGAAAAGTTATTTTATTATTATTACTTTGTCCAAAGTAAAACAAAACATGGTCAAACTAAATAACATTATTATAATTTCTTCATACGTTACAACCTAAAGACAAAATAATACATTGCTTCGCCCAAAATCCTGAACATCGCATAAGCATATGACCGGATAAAAAATCGATCATACAAAAATGTATACCACGTCAAATCTTCGAGAAATGGCTTCCTCAAGATAGAGACGTTAGTATAAAATTAATTGTCCTGTCCTTTGGGTACATCTGCCGCGTCTATTGTTGTTTTTTCTCCTTCCTTCCCTTGCTCTTAACCGAGACAGTAAATTGCTACAGATTTTGAGGTTATAAAAATGTCCGGTTTTTTAAAGGCGATATAACATATGTTCGGATAATAATGAACAGATGTTACTGACCACATCTATAACACGGGTTTGAATAACACGCAACCATATGAATAATTAAACTCAATAACATATACATAATTCGTTTGTAAACATACAAGACATTGTTATGTTGAACCCAATAGATAAAATAACAATTTAAGATATTTGTTGTTTCGAAGATGTAGCTTAAATTATCGATACACTCATTAGAAATTCATGTAATCGATACCAAGTTGCTCGGAATTATTCACGAATGCCTGGTTCGACAGAAATCTCGTGTACCAACTCACGCCTTCCATACAAAACTGATACCGATCATCATAAACCACTGATAACGAACCTCTCGGAGCGAATGCTTATATTACATTTCAATTACCATATAAAATGTACGTACAAGAACCACGAACTCCGGTCCGATAATCATCTAATCAAAGATCATTCAATAACTTTTATTTCAAGTATCGAGAAACCGATCAAAGCAGTGACAATCTCAAGCGATGAAAAGCTTTAATTGGCCGTCATTAAGAGCGACATTGCCATGTACGGATCAATGGCTACGTAAACCGAATCTCGCATATTATCTTAAATGAGCCCACATCATCCAATATACTAACGATAGTACAGAAACAAATGATATTCCAACTGGAATCGTAGTCACATTAACAAAGCGTTGCTTCTCGCTTGATGTGCTAAAGGGGGAAAGGTTGTTTTTGATCGAAATAAGAATGTAGAAAACGTCAAAGAGTATCCGAAATTCGAAACGTAAAGCGATGTTTCTCGAGTTGTCGGAACCATCTCCGTTCGAAATGTTGTCAGACAACAAATAGAGCAAGATACAAATTTCAACATTGCTACATTCTGACTAATAAAACGATGAAGCATTTCAGGCAATGCCAAAACAAGATTTCGAATCCAAACTATGTATTCATATTATTTGTCCATTTTCTCACATTCTTTAAACTCAGTGTGCGTAGCGGAATAACAACTTTATGCCAATTTCATTGTACGGTTATTGTTTCCAACTTAATTATTCAGCGAGCAAATATGCGTAAAATTACGAATTTTGGCCCCATTGTTCCATGTAAATTAAAACACTTTTCATGTTCAAAAACAACAATGCTTGAACGCAAACTCGTCGATTCACTTATTATTCCCTTGATGGCCTTAAAACATTGTACGGACTTTACAACTTAATAACTTACATATGTTAAATTGGACGGACTGACATACGATTTATAATGCACCTTTGGACCGCAATAAATTGTAAGAGAGACAATAAAGTTTCGCAGGTTGAAAAAACGATAGAAGAAAACAAAGGGCATAATGAATTGAACAACATAATACGAAGTTAATAAGGCGATTTGGGATCAGGGTATGAAAGACACCTGCGAGGAACGAAACGTCTTCATTAAAAATGAGAAGGATCAGAAACAGGTGTGTTCCATTTTACGCTGCGATTGGAAGCTGTTTGATCGGCTACAATAATTATTGATTGCGAAGTAATAGCTTTATTGGTAAGTTTACAATTTAATTGTAGGTTTTATACTAGAGAGAGCATGATCATGCTGATTAATAAGTGAATCTAAGAGAATCCAACAATTTCGAGTTTTATAGCTGATAAATGTTTGTATCGTAGTTTTAACAAAAACATTGCTAAATTATACAAACAGCAGGTTTAACTAATTTCACATTAGTTATAATTATTTTTATAACAGCATATAAAGTAACTAATCCAAAAATATCTTTCTAACGAAATATGAAATGGACTAAAATACATACAAACCCTACCCTACGCACACGTTTTGGTGTCAGAATGGCGGTCTTAAATTTCAAGGACGAGACGAAGTTTTCTCAAGTTTCAGAGTGTTTTAACCCTAGTTGTTTACAAAGTCACCTCAACCAATGTGACTAGCATGATTTTCTAAAACTCGACTAAATGCGTCATTCACAGCGGAAGCTGTGTTTCGAGGGTTTAGAGTTACTTTTACCCTTATGGTAAACTCATCATGCTAGGACCTCCCGGCAATTGTTTCGCTTATTCCGCTGACAGCCAAGACGCGATTGGCGGGATCTCAAGATCTCAAAATGGCGGCCGACCTCGGCTGACCCATCCGTCAAGCGCGAAGGTGGAACATCTGTTTTAACATGTCGGCTTTGCATTTACTATAGGCGTTCCTTTTACAAAGTTAAATTTTACTCTAGACATGTTCAGTTTTTGTGGATTCAAAGTGTGCCAGTGTTGACAAGAAATTGAGTGAGAATTTCTTTGAAACGGATTAAATTGTCAAGGTGGATTAACGTCACTTGACGCGTACAATATTTTTCTGTCGCTGATATCTGTTTTTAAATTAGTTCAAGAAAATATTAAAACTGTCAAATACATTCTCATTACCAGGAACAACGTGTTTTCTAATAAAACGCAAGATACATGACACATAAAAGACAATTTTAAAGCAAGTTGACCTTAAAACATTGGAGCGCGTTGTCATTTTTTAAATCCACTTTGAAAATAGGCTATAATATTAATGTAAAAGAATATAATAGCAGTTGCCTGAGGCTCGCAATTTCCGTCGGCGCTACCGAAATACCGAGGCACCGGCAAACTCGGATTGTACATCACTCCTCTTGTTTACAAGAATCGTTAGCATGTCAGCCAATCATTTCGGGATCCCTGCATTTATTACAGACATTAATGCCATAAATTGAACACTATATCTTTTTATTTTTAGGCGGTTTAATGTTGCGTGAAAACAGTAGCGTTGGGGTTCAATTTGCGGGTAAGGGTAACGTACCTTTTTATCGAGGATATGCTCCGTATAGGCGCGTCATCTGTAACAAAAGATATCTACATGAGCAATATACTTACATTAATATAACAAGTATATATTCAAATCTACTCTGATATTTAGGTATACGAAAATAATTAGTAGTGTTTAATGTTTCGGATGTTTACTGATGTGGTCTTAAAAAAATCAATAAAACAATCAAAAATAAACAATTTCCATCAAATATTTCATTATTTCTCAATTTACTGGCATGCAAAAATAACAAACCTCGTTATAGTGACAGAGCGTTTTTACCCAATCATTATGCGTCGGAGCAAAAACATCGAACCTAATGATTCCAATTTCATTCTCTTCACACGTTCTTCCTATTACCTCCAAGGTATCAAGCGCAGCTTTAGGCCAATCTTCTGTTTCCCCATCGCTCTCTAACCCGTTCACTTTTATGGTTCTATCTCGTTTATCCGAACCCTTTGCGGCGCCGTGATCTGAGCAAACGACGCATGCGTTCTGAATTAAGCAATTATGGTTAATTTTGAGTCTCCCCGTATTATAGGCAGAGTCGTGGCGGCGGAAGAAATGTGTTATTTTGAATCGTAATTTGTGAGAAGGCATCCGCCTGAGCAGTTGAAAATTATACACTTAAACTTCGAGGTTACGTTTACCCTGATAGAAGTAGGTATTAATGGACTACTGAGAGCGTTACGCTTTATAGCCAAATTACAAGAGTGGGTAACTTTACCGTCTATTATAACAGTAATAATGTAAGTGACTTGCTCGCATCTTTATAACACCGCCAAATCGTGGTGCTAAATTATAGTACGTTTTTTAAGATTAATCAACCGTAAACTGCTTCGAGATAAAAACGTAATAACAATAAAGCCGCTTAAGATTGAAAGTGTCGATGAACACATTAAGCCTGTCTACATAAATGAATTCATTGACTGCCATTATAATAAAATTGATAAAATAATTTGCATTTGTCAAAAGCCATCAGCGTACAAATCCGAACGTATTATAATTTAAGAAAAAACAATTCGAACGGCCGACGGTTGGATTCGAATTTTAAATCATAATGTGGGGTGATTAATATTCTTCGTGTCCGTTCGAATGACACTCCATGTCAACGAGCTCTAATATGATTGGACGTTTTTGTATAAATTACAACACCGGGCGGAGTCTATTGGGTATAATTAAAAAGCATAGATTATTATCGCCTCGCCAACCAGCCAGGTTTCCGGCGCGTAATTGTTAACAGACTCCTTCATAAGTTTTTAATCATTAAAATACAATGTTCCGGTGTGAAAATACGCGTAGCGACTAGGTTTCGGGGTCGTGAAAATTTTAGTGAGCAATTAAATATTGAAACAACGATTGCCATTGTTTTAAAATTTCTACATACCTAACAGTAAATCAAAAGAAAGCTTTCCAGACTTGAGAATATAAATTAATATTCGCTTTAAAAATACAGGGATATTGTTCGGTTCATTCCAAAGCCAGATGCAACTCACACGCCGTACTTACTTTTATCATAACCATAGAAAACAAAGGTAATATGAATGTCCAGTCGTATGAAGATCTAGATTTGACTATGCAATTTGCTAGCCTCAGAGTTGCTGAACGGAGCACCAAATACAATGTTGCAGTGCATCGTAAGCATAAGTAACATAATATTGCTAAGCAAGGGTAACATAATACGCACCCATGTCACAGTTCCTTATCACGTCTTGATGAATTATCGCTGTGCAGTTACTGTATGTGGTCTAAGTAATAGATGATAAGTGGGTGCGCGGGACTGTGATTTAGGTGGGTCGGCAACGGTTAAGCTCTGTTGTACTGGGAAATGTCACTTAAATTGTTTATGCGGGCGAATTTGGTATACCTATGTGTCACCAGTCGTTAGGGTTCATAAGTTAAACATATACGGGATGTTTCACTAGCAACTGAAAACGTCAAACGTTCGCGGTACATTTTGTATGGGAGAGCTATTCTATTTGGTAAAGGTTGCTCAGTACATTTTGTACGGTATAGCTATTCTATTTGGTAAAACAGCTTATATAATATATACTGAATTAACATTCAGTGTTTATAACCAACCGATTTTATATACTTAGATGCCTACTATCTATTTAAGTAGGTACTAACAAGATTTGTACCGACCCAATATTTTGCAGAAATATTGTAAAAAATTTAGACATCTGATGAAATAGAAGCTATCGATATAACTATGATCCATTATTTGGTTGTGTATACAACGTGTTACATCATCCACTGAAAACCTTAAACGGGATGATTTGGTAGGTACTAAACAACTTTTACTATGGAGCTAACCCTGAAATCTAAAAAAATAATTTTGCTTCTTTTATACAAAATATCGTTATCGATCGGTCAGAATGTATGAAAAAGACAATTTATTTTTAGATTTCGTGATTGGCCCCATAGTAAAAGTTGTTTAGTATAGCCTACTAAATCACGCCGTTCAAGGTTTTCAGTGGGTGGTGTAGCACCCTGTATATAGCACTTTGTATTGATACTCAATGTATCTACCTAAATTGTTTCACTTACCCCGTAAGGCCCAACGTGCTATTTTAGGACAACAAAATTTACTCAAAACGTTATATTTTTGAATTTTATTTTTGTAAGTCTCAATAGCTAAAAATTATATGTACTTTAGGGTACAAAATATAATGGCCTCACGTGGTTAAGGCTTCGTTCATAACTTGGACTAAAAACGAACTCTCATGTACATTTCACATTAACCCTGTATAGTCCTGCGGGGATCGTTTGAAATGCAAATTCTGATAGCATATCAGCATTGCTGTAGTATCGGCACCGCCGTACACAAGTCAAGTTTCGGTAGATCGACCTAGTTAGGTCCTCTAAAGCATACTAATTGTTTCTTGTTGAGCTTGGGAGTTAGGACAAGCTGTTTTGAATTGATTAAGTGCGCAGTTTGTTCGTTACTAGTATACAGCCTTTTCATTCTTAGTAGATGTATTATTTAGTAAACATCTTTCTACTACTCATCGGAAGACCAGCGCTTTCACACGCTAGCACCATGCTTAGATGACGCCATACACTTTTTTTATTTGTATTTTTTCATTCCTGTATATTGTTATTTTTGTGTTTGTTACGAAATAACTTATTTTAAGCAAACTTATTGCTTATACTAAGATATCCAAGTCCGTATTTTAGTCAAAATGTATTATTTCCTACGGGATTACTTTATTTTTAATCAAGGAATTAGCAGTGTATGTCAGGAACGCGCACTATTAGGTTAGAAAGTTGTTTATTATATCGTCTTATCTACATATTAAGACGAGGATAACTGGGCCATGCATATCAATACGATGTTACATTTTATAGTTAGGCCTACTACCGCCAACACCGAAATACGCAAATTTCGGGATTTGTCACTATCACTCCAATAAAGGCGTCATTAGAGTGACAGAGAAAAATCCCTGAAATATACCGATTTCAAAGTTCGCGGTAGGGCCGATGAGCGTAGAAAAGTTCAGTACAGTAACAAAAATATACTAGTTGTTCGTTGAATGAAAAATTCAGTATCGGATTCGCCTTTAGACGGACTATTTTGTATTTATTTTTATATAATGTTAAATAAATAACAAATCTTCAAAATGCTATTGAATGGAATGTTTATTCATATTTCATGACTGCGATATTTATCTTAATTTATTGTTCCGAACCTACCTACAGTTTTCAGTCTTTATTATTAATTAATTCTCAGAATAATGTACTTGTCATTTCTGTCGCTTCTAAATCATAATAAGTAATATCAGAGGCTGAACAATTTGATAGGTAATTTAGGAGCACTAGAATATTATGTACCTAAACTTGTCATCTCAGCTTTAGGGAGTTTGGGTTCGGATCCCGAGCGGGTAGGACGCGTCCCTGGTGCACTTTCGAGCGTCCCGAAAACAAAAGCAAAAAAGGCAAAGCACAAGTGCTTTGTTTTTTGTGGTGAATAGTGTTGTGATGTCAAGGTTCTGCCGCGAGCAATTATGAACCTTAACGCGTTGGTTTAAGGTTGTCGAGTCACCGACAAAATTTGCATTAGTGTGGCGGAGACGACCGATGGGTCATCACGATACACTGCATTCTGGGTGAGAGCTTTCCGATTACTCCTAAACGGGCAATGTACTTGCTTAATTGAGCCCTGGTTCCAACAGCTAGGTGGACATTTTTGGAGTTCCCCATCATCGACGATGATGATTGTTTCTGATGCCGCTATTGCGGCGGGTACTTGTGAAATTGTTATCCCGAACGGCTGAATCGGGCGTAATTCTCGTGTTAGGTTTTGCAGTCACGGTTCTGTATTCACTTTAAAAATATAATATAGATGCCTAGTAATGCGGAGCGGAGCCCTTCGTACAGGTTCCAACCTGCTGGAGCGATATTTTTGAAGAATGGTGAGAGATACGGTATACAAATACAAACTCAGTAGAGTATTGGATGGGTATTAGTTAAATCAGTCTGTTACATTACATACATTATTTTAACTATTCCTTAATTTGCTCATTTTAGATTTTTAGCGCATTCCATACAACTTTGGGCTGCCTACCTGAACTCTGAAGTGGTCTGTAGTGGCAAAGCCGAGCAGTAAAATCTCGTCAACTAGCGGACCTTCTCGCAATTCGAACATGTGGTACACAGCAGGAAGGACCCAAATGATGCAAACAAAAAACAATGCAAGCGTTGCCCGCCACTGACAAATACAATTTAGCTGTAATGTAACAATAGATGAAGCTCATACGTAATCTCGGGTACGAATCGGCAATAGTTCAAGCCATCTTATACGAAATAAACCTTGGACCTTAGGTAAAGATTACAAGGCCTTCTTTTGGAAAACAAAATTCCACAGGACATACGTGGGGACTGTTTAAATGAGTACTTCGAAATAAAATTGGATTTCACACTTTAAATAAATACTGCAAGTGAAAGTGAATTATTTTAATGGTTATTTCCATTATTTCCTGTTATGTGAACTTCTCTGTTGTGCTGTGATTATTTAACTAGGTGAACTTGTGCTTAGAGTTGGTGTTGAATTTATAGTTATTACGAAACACGAAAAACGAGCATTGAAAATCGAAACGCAAGCCATCTCGCCAGTACAGTATACACAATGGTTCTGCCTCAAGAAAGAAGCGAAATAATTCTAACGGAAGTTTCATGCTACGTTACAAATGCTACAATAAACATCCACCAATTGTAGTGTTTAACGATGTCTTACTATTTGCTGTCGCATTTTAACTAAGGCTGTTTTATACCTGCCTGTTAGTGGGTTAGTGTGGTTGATGTGTAGTGTGTAATTATCGTTTGGATCGTATTTCAGTAGTTTTTCATGTTAAAACTTTGTGGTGTAATACCTAATATCTAATGTGTGTGTATTCAGAGTCAAGTATAATGTCGTATTTTGTGTGTGATGTCCTCAGTGTACCTGTTGTGACAGGTGAAATTGCGTCACTGCGATAAAAATTATAGAAATGACAACAAAACATACGTCCTTTTAATCGATCTGGAAAAAGCTCTCAATACCTACAGTTGATCTAAACGCACTAAGAGACATCCTACTGACCAGGACAAATAGTTATATGCCAAATAGAATAGTTAAAGCAGCTATGAAATACACGATGTAAACAAGCGGCTCGAAATGCCAAAGTTGTCACACAAGGGAATCGTGTATGTATAAAAAGTGCACTATATACGAGAGGAAAAAAAATTACCAAGAGGATTAAATGCTTGGACATTTCCTAAGGCGCCTAAAACCTCACCTACTGGAAGCTGCACTTCGATACTAAGCCAAAACACTGAAAGTCGGAGGACCCACCTACACCTGGAACGACTAACTATCACGGGACATAATTATTACACCAGAGACAGCTTAGAATGGCTCGAAATGGCAAAAGGTAAAGAAAAAAAAAAGAAAGGTAAGAAGAAGAATGAATGGCAATCGAAGAACCAGATCGAAGATAACGACATCCCAAGAAGGGCCTCCACCGGTACGACGTGCATCATTACATCAACGCTCTCCCTCTACGGCATAACCCTTCCTCCTATCTTCCTATATCGGCTTAAGGCTGCATAGTCGGTCGATTCTAAACATCCTACCCATCCCAGAGCGTGTCTACCTCTAAAAAAACCGCGTGCCCCCTGGTATGCCGGCTTGTCCGGAGCAGGCTTGTTCCTGGCTGGGTGTGGTGCCTATGTTCATGTTCATGTTCATGTTCAAACTTGTCATCTCAGCTTTAGCATTATAATTGACCATTTACCACTGAAAGCCCTTTTTAAATGGTAAGTTTAGTTGAGTGTCAATTTTAATGAGTATTACTTAGCATATTATTATTTCAGTAGTATGAATAGTAGTTTATTTTTATTTTTATTTATTTTATTACATGAAAAGCATTACATAGTATACCATAAGGTGACGTTAAACCCTGTTCGGGTTTGTATCGTACACCTGGACATCTTACATCATTACAATTAAAATAAAAAGAATTATAAAAATATTTTTTAAGTTAATCTACCAGCAAGACAATCTCTTGGGTTTATGGGTTGTTCTGAGATTCAAACTAGACTTAATTATCCAAAACGTTATATTAAAAACTATAATGCACAGTATACAGCAAGAAAACTAGTTGACAAACATTGATAACAGACAGTATTGCCATCTATCATTAAGAATGTACAACTTAAGTTAAATTTTTAAACCTCTAATACAATCTTTATCACTAAATACAGACGTCATGCTCCCCGGCAGAACCACCTGAAGTTTAATAAACATGAATATGTCAAAAAAAAACTACATTATATCTACAAAATTCTACGACCAGTTAAATTCTACGTGCCTAGTTTTTTTTTATAAACCTTGTTGTAAAGTGGTTCTGCCGCAGAGCATCTTCCCAGCAGTGAATACAGTTATGCTGGTAGAGATGTACTGACACAAACAAATAATCATAACTTTAAATGAATTACCGAAACTAAACACACTGACAATAACATCAGATGCCAAAACTGACAACGCCTTTGATGTAATGAAATTACCCGAACTCACAGACCAAATTACACGAACATTATGATACTAGATGACAGTTTAGGAACCTCATCTGCATATAGTCGGCATGTTTAGAATGCAAATTGTTATAATAGTGCTCGCGTAGTCGACATTAATAATAATTTGGGCGATGACAAGCGATAGGAAGTGACAGAATAAGATGATTTGATACGAGGTATCGCGCACGATGAAAGTAATGATTCAAACTAGTTGGTGACCCAATTTAATTTATGCCCGGATGAGATATATAATTCGCGTGTCAAATATTTCAATCATTGTATCTAGTAAAAGTAATGAAACTAGGAAATTAATGAAACTGCCGCAGTAGGAAACGAAAAAAATGTAAGCACACCTAAACACTTGAGGCACTTTCAGAACTCAATTTTGGACTTATCATGAACTTAAAATCTTAAAGCTTGAATTTACATTCAGTTTTAGTTAAAATTATTGATATTTAGGTATTAGTATTAACTTTTTTGTTTATTTATATAAATGTTTAACGTGTTTCACGATATATCTCAAAGACAAATACTATTGAAAGTCAGCCATATTTGTTTCATTTTTTTTTTGTTTCCTACTGACACATGGAATAGGTACATTATTATGTAGTGGTTCGGAATATTTCAAAAATAAGTGCTAGTTTTCGAATATTCATCGTAATATCATAACGATAAAATTGACAGCATGTGTCAATATTGGGTCTTGACATGTCCATTATTTGGGGTGTTTACGTTAGGGTAGATACCAATTTATCTTTTCATTACAAATTTACGTTACAAACAGTATTAAATGTATTAAACTGAGAAGAGTTTAGTCAACAAAACAAAACAGGAACAATTCATGAACCAAAAGATAAGCAGCTACCTACTTTCGGAGTAGAATATTCTAGCAACCTCGTTCCATATCGCGACCGCTCGTAACTCGCACGTAGGTATGCATAATGTCACTTTATGTTACTGATGTACATTTCCGTATTTAGGCAGTTTAGAGTACACATAATTTGGAATAATAATGCGGTTGAATGTGCCATAAATTATCTAAGAGGGCATTTATAGCAATGGAACTACGAGATGGCTAGTAATAGAGATGTAGACGTTGCGACTGGTGGGAATAGGAAATTGTTCGTGATTTAATCAGTGACGTTATTAGGAGTCGTTTACGTATTAAAGCGATAACTGGGTCAAAATTCTTTTCGTTGTCTTAATTTGTGTCCCTTAAAAACGTGACGCAGTGGTGATTTTTGTATGAGATGATGTTTTGTTTTCAATTGCTGATGTATGTATTAATATCTAGCGTGAAAAATAAATACAATTGCACCGATTTTTAAAATCCTGAGTCGAGATAGCAACTAAAACCGTGACAAAGTGGTATGAAACAAGACAACGAAAAGAATTTTGACCCAAGTTGGGTCAATCTCTTGATGATGTCCATTATTCGTCTAAAAAATTGTTGGGTACGAAAAACATGTAATTGTATACATCATCAGACTATATCAGTCCACTGTTGGACAAAGGCCTCTCCCATTATCGATGCGTTTGGAAGCATAAAAAGGAATAATAGGCAAGCGGGTTGGCGATCGCAGTAGTATGTCCACACTATGATGACGCTGCTGCCCGCCATCAACATTCGATGAATAAATGGTTAATGACACTTCAATCCCTTAGTCGACTCTTTTGACATACACGGGAGGAGTTGGAGTGGTGACAAATGTATTCTTACTGCCGCCACCACACGGCAAAATGTATTTGTATAACTAAAATAACCAAATTATTATGTTTTTTTAACCAACCGATATCTCTAAGATCCTTCATCTGACCCCGACTTGGTATCAGTGGAAGCAATTCGGGGTTATATATAATGGTTCGATTAAAAAAAATTAAAAACGGTGCACGATTCTCGGAGATATCGAGTATCCTACTACACATACAAAAACAACAGTCAAATTGAGAACCTCCTTGTATTTAAAGTCCCTAAATCTTTCAGTAAATTAAACTCTAAGTAAATTAAAAATATCCATTGCTTTGCATGAATATCTTAATCTTGCAAAATTACCTGCATTTTGTTATGAAGTAGGTACCTGCATATTTTAAAACCAAGATAGGAATGATTGTAATGAAATGCAATTGCTTCTTTACTTACTCACAACTTATATTTATATCCATGTTCAGTTAGTTTTAAGCAGCATATAAAACATTTTATTGCTCTTTTTATCTTAATAACTGTCATGCACTAATTCCCATGAGAATTAAAACACCATAAAATCCTACATTGTTAACTGAATGTATGAAAATGCAAATAATTTCATTTAATAGAACGATAAACAAGTCCTAGTTTCAGTTATATTAAAATGATATGTAAATTAAATGCCAGGCAAGCCTGCTCGCATTTCTATAATAAGCTATCTTACATGTTCCCATTATTTTTGTTAAACGGGTAAAGGTGCATTCAGACCAAACGAGCATTCGCTATTCCATCCCCCACTCTACGAAATCAACGAATCACGTTTTGTGTAATTTCGTAGAGTAGGGGGTTAGAATAGCGAATGCTCGTTTGGTCTGAATGCACCTTAAGTGTGCAAATCTCAAAAACTTCGTGCATTTGAGCATATTTTTAAAAGTTTTTAAATCTGGATCACGTCTCCGATTTTAGAATTCTAACTAAGCGGCCAGCACCCGCTCTAGCAGAGCGCAAGCCGCAGTGCAGTCGGGGTCGTCGGGCATTGGTCGCGGATACTCCATGATGAGGATCCTCTAAATGGATCGAATCATATCGAGCAATTATCGACTTAAATTACGTGAGTAACCCGTTTGATAAATACATAAATATTGAATCATATTTAAATATAAATATTTAAATATTTCTCCGATATTGATAAAAAAATGTTAGGCTGGTAGAGTCAATGATGCTGAGCAAGATCCATCACATTTCAAAAAATGTTCCAGGTGTTTGTATGGACTTTTCCTTTTTTATTACCACACCTATACAGGGTGTTACACAAACCACTGAAAACATTGAACGGTGTGATTTAGTAGGCTATACTGAACAACTTTTACTAAGGGGCCAATCACGATCTCTAAAAAAAATTTTCTTTTTCATACATTTTGATCGATCGATCACGACATTTTGTATGAAAGAGCCAACATTTTTTTTGAGATTTCTGGTTTAGCTCCATAGTAAAAGTTGTTCAGTATAATCTACCAGATCACCCCGTTCAAGGTTTTCAGTGGCTAGTGTAGCACGTTGTATATATTTTGGTAAAAAAACGAATATTTTATACAACCGTTGGGACATTTCTACCAGCCTACCAATTTTTATCAATATCGAATACGTGATCCAAATTTCCTATTTTTTATGTTCATGTACAGATTTGTCTACTTTTATGGCATGGAAATTGGGGCATCTCTTCATAAAACACTTAAAAACTAAGCCGTGTTAAGACCGGCTTAACCTTAATACTGCAAAAATAGGACTCCTATAATTATGTATGTACGACTGTAGGTACGTACATAAAAGTGATATTGAGTTATTCATTCGAGTTCACGTTAAGGAGTTTTCGCTAAGCCGAATATGATTGTTATTAGCTTTAGGTATCTTTCAGATATTACTGCCCTACCGCGAAGTACGAAATCCGCAAATTGCACTCTCTGTCACTTTAATGACGCTTTCGTGAGACAGACAGGGACAAATCCTCGAAATTTACGAATTTTGAATTTTGCGGTAGTAGGCATATTATTGATAAACTGTGCAAAATTGCTACCAGTAATATCAAACACATTAATCACATTATGAAAAAAAAATTGTGACAGAACAAGATTTTTAATACAGTTAGGTAGACAAAGGTTTTCCATAATTTCATGCGGACCACTAAGAACGAAATCCAGATAATGTTTCCCTTCTCTCTCACGAATGCTAAGTTAATCAGATAGAACGGAAATGTAAATGGTCCAGAATATAACGTTATTTGTCATGTATGTACCTTTATTGTCCTTAGGCCGTAGCTGTGTATTGAGAAAACGTAAACGTCGAGAATAGTGTGAAGTAATGGTAGATTTTGTGGCGCTCCGCGAATTTTATTTCTTGGCCGGCCGTAAAACTTATGTTATTCGTAATTTACAGTACAGATAAGTTCTGAATAGCTATTTGAATGTAAATGGACCTGGTTTTATTATGATGTTTCGAAATGAACTTACTCTTTGAACAATAAATCTATTGTGTTATCTTCTAAAGTGACAAACGAAAGTAATTTAAGTTTTACTATTGTGTTAGTTTCAAGTAAGATTGTAGTACATAGGAACTAAAAATTTGAAGTTTAATCAAACTTTCCAAAATAACTTAAAAACATTGCGGATAAGTCTTTGATTAAAAAAGCCGCGAATATCCTTACTTCAATGAAAAATGTCGGCCTCATTTTTCATACTTTAAAAGCAGAGAATTGAATTCTGCCATGCATTATGAAGCTTGGCGCAATACGCCGTAATTTATGTGCGTAGGATCCAGATGTAATCTCGCTTGGTTCATGTATCCCTTAGGATGCCAGGCCACAGAAAAGTCGAACCAGAACCTTGCCTTTGAGACTATTACAGACTATTTCTCAAACTTGCAATGAAACGTTGACATTACATACGTGAAATTGTACTCGGAAGTATCATGTAACTGGTTCGATGAACTTGATATGTAATGGCATTTAAAAAAATTACGCTTAAGATGAACATTTCTGTAATATTGTAGATTCATAATTTGTATTGTGAAATTTACTCAGACGGGACTCGAACCGGTCAAATGTGACAAAAAAATAACGTGCTGTATTTTATAATGCGTTTTTATGGCCGTTATTCTGATTGTAGTTGTTATTTAGAGAAAAAATTACCTAATCAGTAACCCTATCTATCTGCATCATAAAATACGGCATGTTCTTTTTTTGTCACTTTTGAACTGTTCGAGTCCCGACTGAGGCAACTGATTTTTCAAAAATCCTTAAATGCAGATTTTGTTGTTTTTAAAAACGAAGGAAAGTCGCCCTTACACAAAATGTGCTATTTACAATATTTAAGGTAGTTGCCTCTGGCATTCGTTTTTTCAACCCTGTATATATATTTACCGACTAACTCATTTGATGCCAACACTGTTCACCAAAGATATGAGTTGACGTAGACGCATGTGAACCCAGTGTAGTTTAACCAGTCATGGCACTGAATTTAATATTGCATATGGTAACAAAGCTTTGGAAAGTAGGTATGTAGATTTTCAGCTAAATACTTAATCTTTTAAAGTATAAAGTTACTTTAGCAATCTTTGAAATGTTTAAGATTTTTTTGTATAATTGTCCTGAAATAGAATTTCCATACAGTTATTAATTATTGTAGAAATTTATACAACCACAGTTATAAAAGCGTAATTCATAAGTGAAATATAAGATCTAAGTTTCAGACAGAGATAACGTACAAAACAGTTCTTAAGCTATTATTTAAAGTAAAAATGCGTCGTTAATAACTCATAAACACAACACTGTTCTTCATTAACTTTTACGACGTTCAAATTACTAGTTCTTCACCTTTACGTCTCAAATTAACAATACTGAATGTCTGCAGAGTGTATAACTACGACACATAAACAGAGAAACTACCAAACCAAAATTTGTTTTAGATACGCATGTGTAAAGCTCAATTTCTTATAAAAACTAGTCTGACATTGGTCCTATTTACACCCTGCTGTTGAAATTAAGTCATCACATTTCTAAAGCTTTGCATGCATGCTACTTTACTTATTACTACCATTTCATCCAATCCCATTACAACAAACTTTACACTACAACAGTCAGGTAACAGAGTTGAATTTGGAATAACAAAGAACTTGTTCCTTTTTATAGCGGAAAAAATCGCATCGTCACTGCGGCGACCGTGACGAACCGGGATGGAGACGTCAATTCCTTTACATTCTTCACAAACCCAACAAGAAAGAAGCAAAGAAACGAGCACAGAATAAATAGAAGTGAAAAAGCCGGGGTGTGCGGTCGTGACTGTAGCTACTGGATTATTCTCGTTAGAACCGGTAGGCTAAGAAAAACTAGGCTGTACCATTCAGTATTTGAGAGCGTTTTGAGCATAGAGTTAGAATAACGCGGGCACCTTAGGTATAGAGCTATGAAGCGTACGAAAGAGAATCTACCATTATGTTTGAACATGAACTTGTTTGGGAGTGCAAAATAGACGGAAAGCAAATATGGAAGGGCGACCGCTTTTAAAGCTTGTTAGCGGCCTAGTGCCAGGAATGTATTAATTATTAAATCATTAGCTGGAAAATACCGGAGCGGAGGCCGCGCAAAATTGTATATATGAGGTGTCATTAAATATTATAATTTTCTTTCTTCTTGTATAAATTTAAAAAAATACGCAAATACCTAGATTTGAAGTATCGTAAAATTATATAAGTACCAAGTCAAAAAAAATACGTTCTTTTACCAGCATTTCTATTTAACAAGCTGAAAGTAATAGGTCTTGCCAGAAACCACGATTCCAAAAGTATTACAAACCGTTATGAGGAACCTAGTATTTGAGTGATGGTCCAAACAAATGTAGCGAGCACAATTATGTGGTTATTTTCACGTTAAGAATGTTCAAAGTTTGACCAAACAGGCTTTTCACGGTTGATTCCGAATGACGTGCCACGCTCCGCGGCCAATTTCATTTCATTTTTGAAAGGCGAGGCGTGAAAACACGAGACATTTGAAAAAAAAACAATAGATTGGGGTCGTGAGTTTGTATTTGGAATGTTTATATTGGTTTATGGGTCGTGATAGCCACGATAAATAAGAACATCAAGAACATTATAAAGGTCAACGGATAAATCATGTTTTGTCACTTTTTCAGTAATTGAGATTATGCTAATATATATCCTAGCCACATGTAGTATAACTTTGGTAAGTTATAATAGATGATGATTTGGTTATACATATACCATGATTAATTTAAAACTGTTTCTCATATTTATTTGGTTAGATGACAAGTATAAAAACGACTAATAAAATTATCATCAAAACAGATGATTATGTAATATTTCTATGTAAGTACCCTTCATTTATAGGCATTTATCACGTATTTATGCTTGTACCATGTACAACCTAATATTTAATTAGCCAAATGAACGCAATAATACCCGTACAAACATTGCTGCATTCGACGAGAGTTCTACCAATATTTTGGCACGCCATAACTCACGTTAACAAACACGCCCCATAATCGAAAAGCGATAACAATCACCAAACCATTAAACATCGAATTCAAAACATTTGGCCACTAGCCAAGCAACCTTGCTTGTATTATCTTATCAAGCATGATTATTAAGATGTTCAATAAAAACGGGAACAAAAAATCTGGAGGGCGTTCGCGCCCGCGGACGTAAGGTATATAGCAATTAATGTTAGACAAGCAAAGAACAATTCAAAAACGCCGACACGACCACAGACTTGATTACGCACACTTGCGCATACGCATACGAGTTGAACGCACACATAGAAGCGCTTTATTCGCGTGGTTAGGGCTGTTACACACACGTTCAGTTCAACATCATAATTACGAGGGCCAGTGGCGTGCGTCGAGCTGTAACGAGCTTAAAACAAAATGGCCGCTAATTTTATTTATACCCAACTGTGTGTTTAAGTTTGGAAGTACACAGGCTGATTAAGTACCTGTAAATACATATGTACATTCAACTTAATGACAGTTTCAAAATTAACTCAGCACTATTTTTTTTTCAGTGGTGCTCGCAATAATCTTTTATTTAGTATGTATTTCATACATAGTACATATATACAATCAACAATCGGATATAAAAATTTTTGAAAAGCAAATAAAATTCAGAAAGTGCCACTTAAGGAATTGTTTGTAAATATTTCTTCTGGTCAAAAAACAAATGGTAAAAGGTAAATATGCACTGAAATATATGCTGACTGCTATACTCTGTTTGGTTTGATGTTTAAAAAAAGGTATACAATCTTGCAGTATCTTTTTATTGAGAAATGCATATAAAAATCCAAACTAAGTACTTAATGAATCAAAAACAAAGTAAATCACTTTATTTCCTTGTTATAAATATTATGTCTATTTGCTATAACTTATTTTCTACTCGTAGTTTTCAATAAAAATATACTGCAAGATTGTTTACCTTTTATTAAACACCAAACCAAACAGAGTATAGGCACTGACCTGAACTTCAATTCAATGTTATGTTTGTAAATGTAACATTTGGGCAATACGGTGTCGAGCATTAGACGAGGTGCAGCAACGTGCGATAGATTCAAAATTATATTGCATTATTAAACAAAACAACATCGCTCGTTTGCACTCGAAAATGTAAAGCAACATTAAAACGTTTGAATCATTTCAGACGGCGACAGAACACGACATAAACAACTAGACCCGACAAAACTGGTTGAGCGAAACAGAGTATCCTATAGCTACGGTAGCAGGAAACATTTAAATACTGCCGAGTGATTAATATTTATTACGGAGCCCGGTAGGCCCGTTCAAAACGGGGCCGATTTTGAATCTGTTAAATATATTATAATGTTTGTTAATTAATTCGTCAAAAATATTCCAGTGACAATGGGGAATGATTTTGTTGAAATGTTTGCATTATTTTTAAATGTATGAATATGTAATTTGTTGTTAAAATTATTTTAAGAAAATAATTCAAAACGAAGAATGTCTATCATCGTCTGTTCATTGTTCATACCTCCAAATCAACAGTTAGTGAATTATCCAAACAAAAGACTAAGTAGTTTGTGGCTAGAAGATACCTAACACGTAAAACAATTTTGCCCGTAATCATCATTGATAAGAACTGTGTCTGTTCAATGTAGTACAATTGTTTAGTAAATCTCTCGTTTTTAAATATGAGCGACAGGAAATAGCCTTTCAAGACACGTTTATTAAGCCATTATCATATATTACACACGCATTTGAATATATTCCAGTTCTCGCTCGTCTAAGTGAGAGCAAAAAACGAAGGAAACGATAATCAGGGAGCATTTCCTAGAACCACATACGATTACATGTCAGATAACGTAAGCAAGAAAAATCACACGAATTAACCATTCTAAAAGAGTTGTCAGCCCACCAAATTAAGTCTAACGGTGACCAAGAAAAATACCATACAAATAGACCTTATCAAGATTGTATGAAGAAAAATAAGTCGGTAATTATTAAAACAAGATTATTATCGAAATCACTATAAGTCTTGTGAGTTCAAAACAAGTTCCCCGTGGATTAATGGATGCCAGTCATTAACGCTTCTGGCAGTAATTGCCTGGCACTATTATGATGAATTGTTCGCTTTTTTGTGGATATTTTCTCAGGGTTTTTTAAACGCTTCAAGGGATTACCTTCCCAAATTACCTTCCTCGGTATAGCATTAGTTAAGAACTATCGTTTAAGACATTAATGTATTAATTAAAAGCGTTAATTTTCAATAGCACCCTTACGTTTCTCTCAAATTTCCATCTTCTATTGTTCATTATGATAATTCCAGCTTTTGGTATATAAAATACTATCTTTCGTTTGAGCTAATTTGTTTACAAATCATAACAAAGTCACCAAAGAGCTTTAAAGTCCTGTCTTATTTAAATTAGGCACTAAAATAAATAAAGTCCTTTTAGACGGCTAGAAAAGCTAGGGTTTTTACTACCTCTCGGCTCGGCCTGGCGAAAGCTCTCAGCCAAATTGTATTATTTTGCATTAATTTTTGACAAAGTATATTTTGTGGTGACTTTCTTTGCATTTTTCCTGAGAATATCTTAATTAGGCTTTGTAATAGACGGTAAAGCTTGAAATATTACGCTTATAAAAGCTACATCTTCGAGTAGCAAGGGTTGTTTCGGGATGTAAAACGAGTATCGAAATATAACAGATACTAGAGGAAGTTAATCGACACGACTGTAACGCAAAATAAAAAAGCTAATGATTCAAACCCGATACCAAAGCAACATAATTATAAAGTGTAACCACACCGTGTATTAATAAACCAAATACATGAAAATTGCCGCGCAGAGCTGAGCGTCATTTCATTCAGAAATGAGTCGTTAGCGATCCAGATCTTTGAAATTACACAAAATTAATTGAGACGTCAAGCTTGCAGAAGGACGAGAGAAAAAAGGATAGGCCTGTCTCCATACTAATTTAGATATCAAGCCAACGAGCTCGACAAATTGTTAGCCATTCGTATTGGATTCGTGGAATTAAGACATTTGTCGGCTGCTTTGTTCAGAGTTTATTTTTAGTTAGAGGTTTCAATCGAATATGCTGAGAGTTTGGCGGTTTTTGTTATGGAATAGTTGAGAAGTTTGGAAACAACCGGGACCAATTATTGCTCTGTTAACACGAAATGGGGTGGCCGAACTTTAGCCGTTTGCTTGAAATTGAATTGAAAAACATGTGTGCTGTCTGAACTGAAGTTCTTGACTTTGGGAATAACATTTTTGGAGGGTTTGACTTGAAATTTTCTAAAAACAATACTTGAACGAGACAATATTAATTAAACTTCTGCAATATGAAATCGTATATAGCAACTCGATTTAGGTCAATATCGTGATTGCATCATTATTACTAAATCTAAATTGGACATGATATAAAAACTGACAGTTCATTAACGAGACTAATAAAAAAGTACTCGAAACTTATACTGAAGGAACCTTCAAATTATTAATTGAAACAGACTTAAATTTCCACCTCGCTCAAACCGTAAAAAAACGATACTCCAACGACTGTAATTTATGGGTTCGAAATATATTAATATGTAAATCGTACTCTCGGACAAGGGTTAATTGATGTTAACTATAAATAACACCAAGAAATATTACGTATTGAATGAAAAAGCAATTTTATATATGCGTTAATGGGATCAATGGGGAATCAATTCCGTTTGATTGGTCATATTACAAATTGATGTGAACAACAGACGATACCGTGCTTGATGATTTAATATCTATATTAGTAGCAAATGACGATGCCGATATTTATAAAGATCGTAAAAGTATAATAGACTTTATATTAATAGCAAATCACAATAACAACGCCGAGAAAGACGTTTACGACCGATTTAAGAAATACAATACTAAAACTTTAACACGTACCGTTACCTAAAGCAGAAAAACAGGCAATCAATAACAAGTAGGTGCAAACGGGTTTCATAACTCTATTTCGATAGACTCTTCTGATAACAAAACACAATGTAAAAGTAAAATAAAAGTGTAACGACAAAACGTAAACAAGGTGCAATTTAACTTGTGCTAACCTAAATAGAAACAAGGACATAAATAGAGGTATCATACAACATTTTTCAGGTCATAGAATATGTAAGCCGGATGAATAAACACAATTTTCTTCAGAGGTTCGCTAAAATTCTTACAGCTCAGATTGTCGGGCCGGCCAAGTCTATTACCATACCCGGGCTATGAAATAATATTCAGTATGACTAGCAAGAATGCAAATAAAACTTCACAGAATAATCCCCTGTTATTCAGCTACATTATTGTAACCTACTTCGATTCTTTTGTAGGGACTATCGTTTGCTTTATAATCGTGTACTTTATTTAACATTAGCTGGACGATTGCATAAAGTTCTTTTTTTTTTTTCAAAGTGAGAAAAGTATAATATTTATAATTTATAATAAATTATAAATTATAAATATCTTGGGACATCTTACACAAATCGACCTAAATAGTCCCACGGTAAGCTCAATGAAAGCTTGTGATGTGGGTACCAAGCGACGATATATATAATAGATAGATACATATAGATACTTAAATACATAGACAGCCATGACCAGGGAACAAATATTTGTTATTATTCAGAACATTATAATATTTCCGTTTGTTTTACAAAAATCACACAAAGTATACGTACGTTAAGCAACAAACTGTAATAATATCTTCCTACATATGCTTCTTCTATAACTACATATTTCAATTTATTAAACCATTTTAAACGTTATTTAAATTTTCCTTAAATTAAACATGCATTTCTTTATATTGATTTAAACTTTCACGATTATCACTCATATTTTAAAGACAAACGGGTCTTATCGAGTCTGCCTGCGACCACGGGTGTAACGTCATGCTCGAAACGTCAGGATATAATTAAACGTAAGTTTACGCGATTAAGACCTGTTTGTCTTTAAAATACGATACATTTCCTTTTTTCGGGTATATTAAGTAGGTACCAGCAATCATTCAATAGGCTTATGTCCAGCATTGGACGTCATCCGGTTAATATGATGATAGGTCCCAACTTCCCAAGTAGGTACATCACGTCCAGTGTCTCATAACTTTATCTCATTTGCTATGAAAATATAATCAACACTTGCATTTAAAGTGTCTTTCGTTCTCTTTGATGTACAGTCGTAAACATAAACGTTGTATGAACGTGTGATTGCGCATGAATTTTGTTAATCCTCTGCCTTTATAATATGAGGGTTCGCTATAAAAACATGCAATTTTATTACCCTCGCGTTCTATTACTACAAGATTATCATATTTAGTATGCTCTGAGAGATCCAAAGTTATTAGTATAATGTAGGCCCGCCTATTTATCTTTTAAGTAGTATTAGCCTTCCAGTTTTTTTCTAATAAGATGACATTTAAGTGTTATTGCGATGCTAATTTAAAACTTAGTATAAATATTTTTATGGTGGTGGTATGATTAGTGTTTGACGATATCTATGTTTTAAGTATGCTGAAATTTATGATACAGCTTAACGCCTTAAAATATTTTGACTACGGTCCGTTGGTCGGTTAGTTTTATTCGTATTTAAAACAGGATTATTTCTTTAATAATGAATCATGTTGAAATTTCCTGTATGTTGGAAAAAACTACACAGTAGTGGACAATAACTAGGTAGTTCTATGATCTTCTATATTATATTATATAGAGTATGATATTATAGAACTTCTATATTTTAAACATTTAACGGAACTCAAGAAAAACACTGTGTGTGCATTCTAAAATTTAATCTTAAACAGAATTACTTTTCCACTACTTAGAACACCTTACGAATTCAGTTTTCAAGAGTGGTATTATACCAGCATAATTACACCGCCTCCGGGTCATTCTCGCTCAGCACATAGCCTTAAATTAATTCACCAGTAATCAGAACTAATGCGGTGCGACATTTACGCTCAGCTGATGAGTCGAGTGCATTAATAACCGTTTATCACCACGACGCTAATAAACCTGCGACAGAGAGATCTATTGGCCCTCATTTAGGGCCATTTACATACACGGTGTTAGAGATATCGGCTTAGGAGATGAGGTGGTCCAAATGAGAACGTTGGGAAATGAAAAAAAATTGCGGTGATGATGTGAAAGTTTTGGTGACAAAAAACGTAGATAATAATAAACTTGGAATTTACTCGTTAATTAATTCATGTAATAGACACCATGCTATAAAGTTAGCTCCGGTAGCTTTTATGAAATCATTCGATAGAGCATTTTTAAGAGGGTATAAATTATTTAATCATCAAAATTAACTGCCTGTTATCAGATACGTTAGCGATGTAGATATAAAAGTTTAATAATATCTTTGTAACGGCTCAGGATTCATAACCCTCTCATAAATAAAAATATGGTTTTATTTTACAGGTACTTGGCGACGTGTAAAATATTGTAAGTCGTAATAAAACTATGTATAATAATATTTTATATAGGTAATCGTATCACGTATTGAGAAATCCGAGAACACCATGTAACGTGAACGCATAAAACAAGATCTGCTTTATGAATAAATTATAGCAATGTAAAGTATGATAAATGATGTAAGGATTGTAATGAAACGGCATGAGATGTATACAGAGAAACTAAAGCTATCGAGAGTATTGAAAACGAGACACACGACAAAAGCTACAACAGCGCAGATAATAAAGTTGATAATGGTGTAGATTTCGATCGCCCGTGGCATCATTAAGTTTTGCTGAGTGTACTGATGCCTCACATAGCGCTCAGCGGGTGTTCGGAACAAGTAAACTAGTCTTGCAGTGAGGGTAACGTTATAATTTATCGATGACCAATTTAAAGAGATTCCTAAGTGATAGAAGCTTTTAACTAAATGGTGAGTACTAAAATAAGAGCACAGTTGGAGAAAAGGCCACTTTATATTGGTCAAAAGGCATCGATACTTTAGTTCAGTGAATACTCACGATTCTGATGATTATGATGTTACGAATAATAATTAAGGTTCTGACATTTTGGGAGCAGAGGTCGTTAGGTTAGCGTTTCGTTAAAGAGAGATTTTATTATGTGCGACTATAGGCTTTAATTGTATAAGAATGCACCTGCTGGTTTTAACTTAACTGCATTGAAATGAAATTCAATAAAACCCCAATATTGTGTTATGTAGAGCCATAGTAGAAAAGCATGGTAAAAATTTTACATAGTATTTAATTCAGTTCGGATGACCTTATTGTATTTAGCCTTGTAGTTTGTGTCTCAATTCTGTTTCTATGTAGAATATAATTTACCTACATACTACCTTACCGATACGGTTGATTTGTGTAAGAAGTCCCAAAATATTTATTTATTAATATCATAAAATTCTAGATCATAATATTCATAATTCACCAAAGTTTTGTTAATATTCACAAGTAATAAATTTTTGGCGTAAGTCAACTGGGGAACGAACGAACGTTTTTAAAAACAGCAGTCCTATACATATTTTAAACACCTCAGGAATAAAATAAATATACGTGTTCATCACACAAAATGTGCCCAATTGCCCATACAGGATTTGAACCTGGGACCTCAAGCTTAATAGACAAAGTCACTACCAACTAAGCTGAAGCCGTTGGTAGTTGAAGGTAGTTTCTCGCTAAAAATACAATCGTGAGTAGTGTTTCCTCCTTACGAGTTATGATCTGTGTGCCTACCATGAGCTTGCCGTGGCTTACTTTCTATCCATCCCACTCATTCTCCTGAGGTGGAGGTGGTGTCAATACTCGAGTACAAGTGGGATGGATACAAAGTCAGTCCGCGTTAATAACGCGGTAGCAGCTCATGGTAAGAACACTGATTCGAAAACAGGATCCGTCTCTCATCAAAGCTCGCCAACGGCATTCTAAAGAATCATTGGAAACTGGTTTCAAAAACAATGTTCCCGCGTTCTTCTGTTTTTGTCATCTGCCCTTTGCGTTATTACTTTAATAGCGACACTGTTGCCGTTGGGAATACTAACTTAGTAACCTATTCAAGTTTTTGTTAAACTGAATATGTGTAACAGATGCAATGAAGTATGTCTGCATTCAGTTACTTTTTTAATCGTTATAGAACGCTACAAAATACAAATTCATTTATTTCAGATTACTTTAAGTTGATACAAATAATTGTTTACTGTATATTTCTTCGAACGTTTCAGACGCCACATCAATTTAGCTGCATTATTGAAGACATGGTTGGATGATTTGGCATATTGTTTATACAACTAAGAATAGCCCAAAAATATTCGGCCATTTCTACAAAAATGTGGCTAGATTAATGAGGCGTCTAAAACACTCGAAGAATTGCCAACTGACCTGCAGACTTTCCCGTGGAGGAAATAAGTTGAAGAAAAATCGAAATAAAAAAATCGGTAAATTTTTAATAACGGACCACCGAACAAGATTTCGCGGCATCAATAAAGCTGGGTTTACACGGGCTTAGTAGCTAATGCTTAGTACTTGTCACTTACACTTGTGAACTGTGTGTAAACATGTTGTATAAGTACTTAGTATTAGTACAACTGCAAGTGCAAGTGATTAGAAGCCGATCCTATTTACTAGGCGACAAGCACCTACCCCCAACTAAAAATCTACTAATAATTGTCACTTGTCGAGTAGTGTAAACATTTAATGACAAGTGCATTCTGATTAGTGATTAGGTACTTAAAGCAAACTAATACCATTTACTAATACCAATGTGTAGACGGTTCCTTGCCACTTGTCACTGTACATATAAGTCCCTAACCACCTACACTAATGACAAGTACTAAGCCCGTGTAAACCCAGCATAACGTTCCAACAATAATTATTGATGTATTAAACAAACTCAATGCCCCCGAGTATAAACAAACACCCCGACATTACTCAACGTTACTGATATTGAAAAAAGGTTAATTCACAAGACTCTAATTACCAGGTACACGACCCACGATTACTTAAAGCGGAGATCATTATTAAAACCGCTGTTAAGTATAAGGATACCCGACAATGCGTTTTTGGGACGATAATGCCTCAATTTATGGGTTCCGCTGAATCTGAATGTATCAAATTAAAACCTCTTCAAACAAGTTTATTACTGACTTTCCGAGAGCCTTTGCGTCTTAAATATTGGGGACAATTACAGTAACAATGACTTCTTGAAAGTGGGGATCATTTTTATTTTCACCTTCAAACTAAATTTGTACACCACCACAAACAGGATCTAGATTACGTATACTATTTCTTTATTTGCCTGTTTGAATACACTTAGCATGTTGTTAGAAAATAATCTAACCAAAACAATATTTAGGTACAACATAATAAAAAATAATAACAAGTTTGTGTGGAACAAACCAAATTCACACTTGATAGCCAGACGACCTTATAAAGATCGCCGGGTATCTTTCAACTGGTATATGTGGAGGTCAAAAACGGAGTTCGAATATTTTGTAGTAGTGGCCGAATATTTTTGTGCTTTTTTAGTTCTTTGCACGTCTGTACTCAAGCTGAACACACTGAACAAATACAATGTAACTTCATGTACTCAATGGAAATAAATACTTTAATTTTGACTTTGAGGTCTACGTTCAGCAGTGGACTGTCAATGGCTGAAATGACGAAGTTCAGGATGATGAAATCAAATATTTATTTTTAAGAATATTTAAGTAGGTACTTTAAAAATGTGTAAGCTAAATACATAAAAATCAAAGTAGATATCAACTGATACACACTTATTAGATGCAACTCCATTTCCGAGGATCATTATTATGAATGATAAAATAACAAGCTAAGGATCTCTAAAACGTGGCGATCATTCCTTATTAACATATTAAAGAAGGATGGTTGAGCAAGTAGTTGTAATTACGCCAGCTCGGAAGGGTACAATTTTATTGTGGTACTTGAGACCAGCGGGACGTCTCGTAATTTGCGCTGCAAGCAACACCGCGGTGAATACGTTGTTTGATCCAATTTCAATAGCAGAATCATGATGGTACCCATAAACTATTTATGTGTACAGGGTGGAACGGAACGATGATCCTTCCCGCTGCCGATCGATTCTACCAACCATTACGATGAACTCTTAGTATGGGACCGACATCGAAAACTTACATGGAAAAATTTACTTTTCCATACAATCGAACTCTAACTAATCACTCACTTTATATGAGGGGTTACATTTTTTATAGATATTTGGATGTTGGTACTACACTGAAAGCTCATCGTAACCGTTGGTAGACTCCGTCGGTAGCGGGAAGTATCGTCGTTCCGTTCCACCCTGTATACTTCTTCGATTCAAGCTATTTCGTGCGCCAGTAGAAAATGAAAAAATGTTAATAAATATGGCTGACTTTCAATAGAATTTGTTCTATTTTTTTATCGGACTAGTATAACTCTGAGATGATCCCGTTGGCACCTAGTCAGCGTCTGATGATGGGATCTTGGAGAAAATTATTTGCATGCCCAATTCCGAAGATTTCCATGGAACATAATACGAGTACAATACAATAAATAAGCGTGCTGGTGTACTAGCGTGTACCGGGTTCAAAACTGTGTAAATAAATAAAGTTACTTCCTTAAATCAGACAGCCAATTCCCTTCTAACATTCAAATTAACCACAATCAAACGTCATGATTACTCAATTACCATACATATAGTTTGAATTTACTTTTAAAATTAAGGTTTTTAATACGAGTCGCATCGGACGGTGCAATTAGTTGCATTGTTATGTTAATCGGGTTTCTTATTGAGCTCGCGTTGATGTAAGATAGTTATCTTCTTATTGGATGCGCGAGAGATTTATGTTTCGACGGTTTAATACAATGATAACTGGGAGCTTATACACATGTACAAATTGTAAATTATGGTGCTTGTTTATTTATGTATTGTGGAAAGAAAACTAGTTATCTGATCGACGGATATCTACGTATTAATTACATTTGAAACACAAGGGTACATATGAATAAAAGTCGTTGCCTTGATATAATAATATTTTGAACAAGAATAAAATTTTAGCAAAGTTAAGCTTGAAGTATAGTTTATATTATAAAAATGTTTTAAGTTATATTTCATAAATACTCATAAGGCTGAATTTAATGAACATTAAGAAAGTTCATTATTTCAAACATTGCTCTAATTAAATAAACATTATTAACATAACGATTAATTTTCTAAAAAAACAAATACCCTACAAGTAGTAAGTACAAGTATACGGTTATCATCCCGAAAAAGACTGTAACATCTTCCAGTGTTAGTAACAACAAATATATTTATATTTTCGGATATCTTTATTACATTTCGGCCTTTAAGTACAGTACTCCTAACACAATGAATACATATTTGATTACGTCAAGAGGTTGCCCTTTTTCTTGGGCCTCAATTTAGGATTTGACAAAATAAATTTACCATCTTGCTTAATAATGTAAGGAAGGAAAAATGTTCGGAAAATAGGTTTAAGTATATAGAGCCTATTCTTAGAATAGCCACCATTCATGAAAGTTTGAGGGAAACTATGAATAGAAAATAAGCACAAGAATTGTATCATCATCAAAAGTAATCCATAAAACACATTAATTAATTGATAAGATCTTTGTGTCGTCTTTTAGTTTCAGTTAAATTGTTTAAGTTGCTTTTTTATTCTCTTTTAAATTTTCAACTTCGACAAAAAGTTTAGCGAAACATTTGTTTTCAATTAAACCGTTGAAATACACACTGAGATCTCTTTCGACTCGGATGTCTCTGTAATTAAGATCTGAATGTTCTCACTCACCACCACATATGCGCGAGTCGTGTTACAGATTTATTGCATTGTTTTAGTATTTGATTGAGTGTTAAGTGGGGTTTTTTCATTATTATTAGTATAGTTAAATTTGGTCACGCCTCGCTGTGTTTGTGGGATAAAATATTGTTGTCCAATTTCGGTCTATCTTCCTTGGATTTTGACAATTTGAATTATATCACAGGCTATTTATTTTGGAAATCAGTCTTAATTAATTTTCAATGGGCGCTGTTTGCGTTGCACGTTTTAAAATAATTGCCATTGATTTAAGTAAACCAACTTTTTTTTTTACCAACAGTCTCTCATCAACCTTCTTAGATTTCTAGTCCAACATTATTTTATGTATTTATCCTATACGAATATGTATTTTTCTGTATTATCTCCTTTGTTAAATACATAAATTAATAAATGGTGTTCCTTAAAACGTTTAATATTTTAAATTTGCCAACATTTCATTTATGTACTTACATAAAATATTACCGTAACATCTTTCAATACCAAATCATCCCTAAAATAAATTTTGTTAGTAACCATATCAATTTACTATGTTTTATCTATGATACATTTTTCAAAACCCTAACAGATTATTTTTGTCCAACCCTGATGTGTACATTTGGCTCAGTGTCCAAACTCTGATCACCCCTAAAGAAATTCTAGTCGCAAGCATATGTTACATCAACATTCCATTCAGCTCCCTATCAAAATACACCCTAATCCCGCACCTTTTAATATCCGCAACCAATACAAACATAGACAGTAGAATAAACAATCAGTTTTTTTGAGCGGCGACGAACAGAGCGTTATCAAAGCTGAGTTAGGCCGCCGACACGGTCCCTCAGATAATGGCTCGGACCGTCAATATTTGAAAACCCATCAGTGACAACGACAAAATGACTTCTTCACTTTACTAAAACAATTTTTACAATACTGATATAGAAACTTAAAACAACCCTAACTTGCTTTAACATAAGGATGATTTTGCTGTTCACGGATTTATATAAGCGCAGCGGTGTGCTACTTGCTCCATTAGGCAGTCTTTCATGTATTAAAAATAAAAGTATTGATATACTTATGGTAGTCAAAGTTGAGGTAGGTAATGAGGGTGAAGGTATGATAGATGACACTGAGCCGAGACACAAAAGACCTTTAAGATTCCTAAATGAAATTTAGGCAATGTAAAAGGTGAATGAGATTTTTTCTGTTTGCGTCTAGAATCCTTGAGCGAGAACGATTAAAGTTTAATTCCTAAACTTCATCTCAACTCATTAAGAACTTGTGCAATAAATCCTACAAGAAAATTATAGATACAGACGTCTCAGTAAATAAAGCTTAAAGTATTAAATCAGTCTGTTCTAGCGTTCGCGCTTTCCCGACTTGTTTATAAAAAGTTCTGTGACTTATATCTGCTGAACTTTGTTTTAAATTAAGAATGTAAGGAGTGTTAACAAATAAGAAAAGAGGGAGAAACAAATTAAAATTTCGCAAGAAACGAAAATTACTTCATGGTTTCCAAAAACAAATAAATTACTTACGGATTTCGTAAATTGTGCAGTGACACTTACCTGTGGAAAAAAAGAAGTTATTAATAATTATTGGAAACTTGTCCATTACCTATACATTATAACATTTAACATTTAAGCTTCCTTGTCTCGTAGAACATTAAAAATTGACAGTGCATTAGTGTTATTTGTACGATATTACTTTTTAAAAGTGTGTGTAGGTGTGGGATCAAAGAAACGTTATGCATTTCGGCTTACCATTTCAAGATAAAGGCGTGTTATGGAGACGCCTTTACTCTACGTTGAAAGATTACAGTTTTATTTACTACTCCAAAACGTTTGATAATCCATGTCTTAATTAACTAAGCGGGAGTGAGGCCGGTACTGCGCGACCCACGAGTCAAACGTGTACACGATTCCGGTCTAGTTTAAACATATTTAAAATGAGTTTTATTCCAACCTCCGTAGAGTTAATTATTCAACTTGTAGTGATGTTAGGCGCCGCCTTGCTAATCTTTATATTTCATGGTACAGGGTCTGCTACATGCGTTTTGTCGGCAACGCATATCCATTTGCTCTGGGCTGATTTGATTAGAAGTTGTTTTTAAATTTTATTGTACGCACGGAAACACTTTATAATGATACGGCGTCGAATTAAAATTCTTTCTAACACGACAACGGCAATGAACTTTAAAGGTAAAGCTTGATGGATTTATGCCACGAAATCGTAAAATCTTGAGTAAATCGATGAATCTCCCGGAAAGATAAATTAAATTTTAATAATCTACACTCCTTTATCTGGGCAGATTAGATCGTAAATCTTAACGGAGTATTTTAATTCACAATTTTATACGAGGGCATAAAACAAACAGCACAAGAACGGTGTTATACCAAACTTTATTTAAGAAGAACCTGAATCAATCAGAAACGGTAATCCTGTAGGGCAATAAACGATCTTGGACAAACGTCGATAAAGCCGAGTTTTACGATCTGCCACCTCGTTTATTACTCCTCTGCGACGGGGCAAAACAAAAGTCGGGAATATGGCATTAACAAAATGGGTCGCACTCAACAGTATTGTCGGTTACACTAACAAATTTACGATTATTCCGAGCTATATAATCGTATTGGGGTATCCGATGTCATATAAATAATCTATCACTATCCGGCCGTGTTCTCTTTAGATTTATTTACAGCTTTCGAACGATTTATGAATATGAAGCTTAAATACAAAGCATTTCGTAAATCAGAAGACTTTTAACAATAAATACCTATTTTAATAGCGGCACCTACATTATATCATTAAATTAATGTAAATCTTGATACTAATATTTTAAGATAGAATGCCAGGTATTAGGACTATTAGGTGGGCTTTGTAACTGACTTAATAATAAGGGACTGAAAATTAATAAAGTTTTGAAATTGCGTCTATATCATCAACAAATTAAATTAACCTGCTCCTAATATAATTGTTACAAGGAGCAGGTTCGTAATAAACAAAATATGATTGATGAAATTGGAATTTTTAAACACTAAAAAACATTCAAACACAAATTTAAAAAACAAAAGATTTATAACACCTTAACTCCAGAATGAGCAGTCTTTTAAACTCGTCACAGATAAAGAAATGAGAATGACACCTCACGACTAGATTTGAAATGTACGGTGCTGTCAAATGTAGACCGTTCCGTCGGACATGAACTTGAACTCTCTGACAAGGTCACTGCGCGTACTACTGCCAGATTGATAAATCTATACCCTTATAGAGCAATCTCCCACATAATCTCCTCAGATAACAATCTACAAAAGATACTAGTTTAAATAATCACCAAATTAAAACTTAAAAAACCGACTTCAACCGATTTCTCCAAGATCCCCGATTTGTTTCCATCATTGGTTTCCTATTATCAAATTCTACTTACGGAATACAAATGCTTGTAAATGATTATTATTTATTATCTATGTAAGTACCTATAACATTTGAAAAGATCCCTCAATTTCTCCAAGATCCCATCATCAGACCCCAACTTGGTGCCAACGGGACCATCTCAGGATTATACACGTTTGATTACATTAAAAAATATTTCAAATCGGGTCACGATTCTCGGAGAAATCGGGTAACCTACATACACAAAAAAAAATGCAGTCGAATTGAGAACCTCCTCCTTTTTTGAAGTCGGTTAAACACAAGGAAAGGAACAAATACCTTTCTTTTTTAAATATTCCCTAAATACGAATAGGAAACAGATCAAATCCCTAATGTAAACATTCGCAAATAATGAAGCTTTAATGTTCTTTCCATCAGATTAAGTCACAGCGGTAATTATTCAAAATTCCCGAACTGGAGACAAAAAGATGCGACAATTAACATGAAAGCGTCTTCTGATCAATCAGACCCATTAGAAGAATTGCCCGTTCGACTTTTGATAAATATGACCGAAGTGTTTCACAAAAAGGAACAAGAATTCTCGAGGCGCAACAAAATGAAGAAATTAACTCGAAATCGGTGAAATAGCGGCAAGATAACTTAATCGTCTGCTCGTAAGAAACCGGTTTTTTTTTTTTTCAAAGTAAGGTCAGAGTGGGCTAAGCGTGGCTGTTTGTAATGCCGACAGCGGTGTAGGAAATTATTTTCTGGAAGAAGATTCTTTACTACTTAATTGCTATGTACTTTGTAGATTATTTTATGGACAAAGGTATTCGTGCAATAATCTTAGGAAAAATAACTAATTTAAATTATTCTTTCACAAAATGATCCTAATTTCGTTTTTTCTATAGCTTCAAAGCCTTCAAAGTTTCATTTAAACTTTGATTTCAAGGAATAGAATAGTATACTCGTGTGAACGCAACATTATTATTTATTATCATTTTCGATATACAAGTTAGAATATTGCTATCGCCACTGTCGAAAATAATCTGTAAGGGATATAATATCGTGGTCGGCCCAGGATCACGACCGAGTTTTCGATTATGGTCCAAGGAAATATTATTATGCCTAGACATTCTTTACTTTATTACACTTACAGTGACATGAAACAATGATCTTAAAACATATTTCGAGGACATAACATAATACCACGGTCTCAATCTAATCACTTAAAGGTATGAAGGTGGGTACATAAGTGAAAGAGCTGTGGATCACACTAAAATGATTGCACTTAATTTCTTCATACAGTTCTGGATGAAAGACAATTTTGTTGAAGATATTCCCTAAACACTATCTTTAGACTGTGAGGAATGAAGTAAGCCCTTTTCACTTTCGAAAATAATACTCCTCTCAACAAATTAAGTTGTTAATTATATTCCCTTCACTCGTGTAAGTTTTACAATTCTTAATTCCCTTTGATTATCGCGTTCCTCTGCTCTCTTGAGCCGTCTGCCAAGCCAAGACGAATTATTATTTTTATAGTACGTGGTGCTCAAACAGATTGCCCGAGATTTGGTGCCTTCGGTGTATTTTTTATGAAGTTGTTTAGTTTTACGTGAAGGTGTGTTCACAGGTAGAAGTTTTAATGATGTCGACTTGCTAAGCTTTACAAAGTTGCGCCAAGTTTAAAAGTAAATAGTGGCATTAAAAGTATAATGTTTAAGCAGCTTAACTAAGTTTTAATGCTGCTGTAAATCTTAAAATGTAAGTTGGATGTGAAAAATTGGGTCTCGAAATTAAGTTATTAATACCCTATCAATACTTTTAGAACGGTGAGTAGCTTTTGTTATTTAAGATCGAACCAATAAAATATCCGACCTTTATCAGTTCACAATTATCTTGCCCTGAATACGAGTCCTTTCTTTACGCCTCTAAACTAACGGGCGTAGAATCATCCGCCCAAAATAATTATACCATCCAATTAGATACCCTCAAGACAAAGGGAACACGACGACTTTCACACGAAGATTCCAACTTCTCTGACAATAGAGTCTGTCAACGGCCAATAATATTATATTTTAAACACATTAATATGAGAATATGCTAATTCAGATTCACGGTCTGTAAGCAGCTTTGTTTAAATTTTATGAGTAAACCCTACAAAGTTACACCTTTGTGTTAATGATAAGACATAATTAAAAGACAAGTGAATATATTTTATAACATAAAAGGTGTGATCAGGAGGATTGATCATTTAAATAATAATAAAGTTATGTTAGAAAATGAGCGTGTGAAAAATTGTAGATATTATTTATTCCAAGTTTAAACTTATTTTAAATTAAGTATCGCAATGAGCAATGAACATTATAATGTAGGTTGCATAATATTTTACGTCTCTTCACTTTGTTTAACTTTCGTTAATATTTAAGGGTTCGAGAAACTTTACAAGCAAATTGTACATAGGTACTTTCCTCTAGAGTATTCCCCATGAGAATGTAATTCATTTTACTTCGGTCCAATTCATAGTAAAGAAGGATCAATACGCTCAGTTCCCAAGTTTTAACTATGAATAGAATGGCCAATGTGGCGACTTGGGACCAAAGCGTATTAAAATTTAATCAACAGCGCTGAAAAGTGGGTTAGTTTTTTTTTATGATCACGAGGGTAGTAAGAGCCGCTGAATGTATAAGGATATATGTTTTATTCAGAGAGAAGTTTTAGGACGGATACATTTAGAATTGTTTGCTCCATTGTGGGATAACAAAAGAAATAAAAGAATATATATATAGTTCAGTTATTTCAGATGTTTCACTGAAATGTGCTTGTTTGGTAAGTGCTACTAATGTAAATCTAGCCACTTTTCTGTTAGATTGAACTATGTCATTTTAAAAGTCATGATGTCGGATTAAGTTTTTTAACTCAGCCAGTTATTTATGATGAAGCCTATAGGCGATAAAAAAGCGGGCTGCTTAGAGGCATATACAAGTATAATCCTTCTCTGGCTTGACACAATCGAGAAAATCTAAATATATCATCAAAAAAACCGCTCAGTCTATACCAGGGTGTTATAAAGCACCCAACCGACAGGCGTCAAAACAAAACGCGCACAAACACTGCCGCGCAGGCCCATAAGATTATATCTTTATTTGAAAATTCATGGAAGTTAGCCCCTTTTCCCCTCGGAATACGATTCATTATCAACTGCGTTTTGAGATTCAGATACGTTATACATTTAAGCTGGCAACACTGATAACGCGCGATCGATCACTCGCCCACGCGTCACAGTGTTGCCACCCTAATCCATTACGCCCTGAGTTAATAAAATCCTGCGTCTTATTTACAAATTGATAAGTGTCTGATAAGTGTTTGATAAGTATGGTAACCGCTACTGAGGAAGTGTGTTCCTTAATGTACCAACTTGTGGATGTTGTTGAGCAAAGAGCAAATAAATGTTCCTATTTATATTTAAAACAAGTACAAGGATAAACGGGTGACTAAAATCAGGTCCGATTTATAAAGATAACTCAAGTATTGAATCATTACATTCACACTAAATAGTGCAGTATTTTGTTATGGCTAGCAAGCGTACCTATAATTTAGCACATGATTGGTCCTATGTCAGTATGTCGCCGCGAGATAGATTTTCCATCTTTTACCAACTATATGAATAAAAGAAGGATTGTCTATCTCGCGGCGACATATCGTCGCACTGATCCTGTACTAAGGCTACAGGACGCCTTATAGAAAGCAGCCATCAAAACATTTGAATGCTTCCAACTCCAGAGTTCGTTCTCTAGATTTCATGCCGCGATTAATTTAGTAGGAAATCTTGAAGAAAATCTAGAAGGCTGAAGATTGCTTCAAGTGGAGGCAAGTAGATCCTAACTCCTAACTACATACATAGGAAACGACTATAATAGTAATTTATCTAACCAACCAATACAATAAAATATTTGGTTCAGAGAAGAATAAGTCAGCGCCATCTGACATCGGTCTTGATAAAACTGTCGAGAGCAACAGTGTTTTTGACATATTCTTGAGGATTACACTTTCCAATACATGCTACCATATTTTATCATAAGTCAGACGAATTGAATCCGTAAGTCAACGTCATAAAGACTGAGATGAGGCTCAACGTGGGTATCAATTATAATGATCATGCTACTTAGAAGGCTTTCAAAGGATTCTCTATTACTAATTGTTTTGAAACCGTTAGCTTTGACAGGTTAATGGTTCGACAGTTAATACAGAGTGTTTTAATAACACTTCACGAGTACGCTGATTACGAAAATAAATCATAAGTAAGTTGACTTAAATCATGGCACCCTTATAAAATTAAAAGTATTATTTATAAATTAGTAGTATGTAAATGACTTGTAATTTCTAGAAATGCGTAGTACTTAATTAATTCTGAAAACAACATAAATTAGTTTTGAATGACAACTAGCATATAAAGAAAATTAATGACTAACTTGTAATTCCAATTCAAACCACTTGGATAGCTTTATGCAATACAATAACAAATATTATAACAAAGATTAATACATTGACATACTGTGAAACCATTACGATGAAGTTGCTTTGAAATATGCACGACATTTTTCCTATTATAGACTAATGACTTGCTTGCTTGATGCTAATTCTGCATAACACCATCTCGATAAATTTACGCATAAGCCTGATCAACTAATGAACCTGTCCCGCATCCAAGGCGAGATATTTAATGCTCGCTCGATAATTATGAGCAAAGTACTGGAACACATTCTGTATCGAGCAATTAAGACGTATGTAGGTATCTTGTGCACTGTAATCGTACTAAAAGTCGTTTGGTAATCAACGTGTTCTGTGTAGGTTTAATTAAGGAAAATGTGAGTTGAAACTTGAATTTTTTGAAGCAGAGGATATTTTATCGAATAACTTTATTATGTGACGTATACATGGTGCTCGCGAGCAATGCGAAAGTTTTTAGCTATGCATTCTAGACATCAAAATAAAAAAAAAATATTATGAGACCTAATGTCAAATTTCACAATTTTTTTCTTTTTTTTAGACTTTTTGAATACTTTTTAACATTTCCAATACTTTTTATCATAACAACAATTTGTTTAAATTATTTTTTTAAATGATTTTTTTAGGGAGAGGTTTTTCGTCAAGTCTATTCTTATGTTTTGATTGTCAGGCAAAAGGTGTGGTAATATTAGAACACATTGTGGTAGCATTGTAATCAAAAAGAAGTTTTATGACGAGTTACGTCGAAAAACTTATTTCAAAAAAAGGTTAATTATCTCTGGAACCAAGCCGAATCCAGGAAATTTTATATAACATTAAATACTCTAAATATGCTCAGGGATTCAGCATTAAAATCTTTCAGAATGCTCACGAGCACCGTGTATTATGGTTTCAGACTGGGACCCACGGGAAACCTTTGATGGTGCTGGCCGGGGCATTGGCAGACCGAGAAGGAGATGGCGGGACGACCTGGACGCATTCTATCCAAATGGCGGGAGAATTGTGACGACCGGGCCGAATGGAGGAGAAGAGGGGAGGCCTTTGCCCAGCAGTGAGACACTAAACCAGGCAAATAAAAAAACTTTACTCGCGGGTCGCGGGGGTTCGAGTCCCACGTCAGCCCATGGTTCAATTTTACCTAGTTTTAATTAATTTAATTTTTTGGGTTACCTACTGTGGATTTTATAAAAATGCTTAATTAGCATACCTTTTATACATATAAATACTTAAATAAGTCAAATTAGAGGCAATTCAAAATAAAGGAAAAGCTCTAATCGAAACTATGAACCTAATCTTACGGCCTTAGTTTCAAACATCCTATTCATGTTACCTCGTGTGGCCCTATATCATATATATATTACATAACATTTTGACTTTATAGATATAGTGTCAAAGTTAAAATTCGGTGTGTGTTCAGTGACGTTACCAGGACTCAGGAGGTTAAACAGAAATATTCAAACTCTATTTTATAGCAAATTCATAATATTTAATTGCAAGAACTCACTACTGTAATTTACAGTTCACCTCGAAGTATCTCACCATCATTCAAGTAATTATGTTGTAAATCTTTATTATTAAAATACTTTTGAAATAAATCATAGAACATTAAAATCAAGCGTTATTAACAAAGCATCCAGAGACGTTAAATCACACCTTTTTAATAATTATAATTACACGTGTGTATACAAGTTTACACGATCACTTAAAACTACGCAACGGATTATGAAGCGGTATTTTAATAGATAGAATGATTCGAAAGGAAGGTTTTAGCCTCAGTATTGTACCCGTGTGAAGCCGAGGCGGGTCGCTAGTCAGTAAATAAATACGGGTTTCAAGTACGAAAATTATCCTGAAGGTATTAACTAAAAACGAGCATTAAGGCTTCTCAAACAAGAAAAAAGTCCGTTGCTACCTACGCGAAGTAAAGTTAATTGAACTTAACTAGATCCGAGGGAGTTCTTATAAGTTCATCTGGCGGGAAATGAGTGGAGTCACGCTATTTGGGAGACTATAAACATGAAGCAACGCTGAGGGAATTAAAGTGTTTTCGATAAAGGAAAGCGCCATACAGGCTGTTACAAAATGTAGAAAAAATGTAGCATAATACGACGGTGACCAAAAAAAACACATTATAGCTCCGTAAATAAATGTGATGAACTAGTGAAGGTCGCAAGAGTCCGTTGAATGCGGGAGGCACAGGACCGGTCATTGTGGCAATCTTAGGGGGAAGCCTAATGTTCAGCAGTGGACGTCTTTCGGCTAATATGATGATGATGATGAAATAAATGTGTAATAAACGAATTTAGTGATTTCAAAAGTATCTTCTTTTTATTGTACCGGTAGAATAAATACCGAAAGTAACTGAAGTAGGTTCATTCTTGATAATTATTATATCTCTGCTATCTTTATATAGGTATACATCACAGAACCCATTAGATTATCTCTACACTAGGCCACATCGATTGAATACTAATGCAGAAAATTGCACGATCTAGTATCATTATACAATGGTGAAGATCTTATCAAGATTCTGTCACAGTCTTATCAAGGGGCGTCGAGAAGAAAATTTGTGATCTGATTAAAGAGTTCAAATGGAGTTAGAATATTTGCGCAAGTAATAAGCATCTGACATTTCAATTTCGAAAATCAAGGTCTTGAATCATTTCGTGACATGATTACTACTAACATCTCATAAGTATATTTGAATTAAACAGTCACCGTGTTCTTGATGGTGAATCGAGTAACAAAAAGTTTAACAAACGAAATACCAAGAACCGAAATAATTCCTGTGATTGTTCCAGAAACAATTCCAATTCACCCAGTAGCAATAATGTCACAACTTTATTTGACCAGCTTTCAAATGGCTGCTATACAAATATTGTATCGAAATAAACTACAGGTGAAGAAGTTTTAACCTTGTTTAAAGTATGATGTCTCTGTATATGAGCGGAGAATAGCTAATTGAATAACATACATTCCAACCATCTGATCTTGGAATCCCTTGATGTACTAAATACGAATACTGGAAATCCTACTATTAAAAAAAAAGTAATTTCCTGGCTTAAAATATCGAATTCAGAAAGCCAGTAAGTATTCCTTTTGTAATTTAGATTAAAGTAAACTTTAGTGCATTGGATGAGCTACCGATGTCTGGACCAGACATTAAGAAAAATTATGACCTGAAGAAATGAGGACGACCGGTTGAGATTTCAAGAATTTCTCTCTAAGTTGTTGACTTGGGAACGGCCCAAAAGCTGAGTTGAACGGAATTTGGGGATTATTCTTGTTAGATCAGAGATAAACTATCATTACCTACTGATCAAATTGACTTATTCGAAATTTCTAAAGTACTCTTTATCTTGAATTTTTGTCTTATTCTGATGAGCAATCGATTAATAATATATATTATTATTTATTTATATATTTAACTTTTATTGCAAAAAAGAAAAACTTGGTCTACAAAAGGCAGACTTAATGTTATAAGTCATTATTTATCATACTCGTAGTCAACGCAGAGAGATTGTGGATTAAGACTTTGTATATCATCCATCACATCCCCGTTTACTTTAATCAACGATATATAGGTAGTTATAAGTTTTCAAATAATAGTTACAACCTGGATTAATAAAAACTGTACTATATAACTCACAGGATGCAAGCAAATATTTGATAGCTCAGTCCAATCTTGTATGTCATACAATCGTTTGTAGCCAGAGAACCGATCATGCATCAAAATGTCAACAAGCTGAGTAGGGACTGAATGAAGAAAAAAAAGTGACACACCCGATCCGCCCGGGCAATTTGCTTCGGTTATGGCGAACTATAACAAAGTAGTAAAACGATACAATTCTTTTGAAGCATAAGACGTTTTGCTCGTAAAATGGATAGATATATCGAATAAAATATTATTCTGGACGTTTGTCAGTTTCCGCGTGATTTGAATCGAGTGTCGCCAGTAAGTTTTTGTGGATCTCTTCTATTATTACGAAAGGTCGGGACAATGTCACCATTATTTCGGGTTTTTGACTGAAGTTAGATACAAAACCGAAGTTAGTTGAGGAACGGCCCGCCATGGACACCTGCCATATCACCAGAAGCCATTCTCTTTTTTCGTTTTAGTCAATAACAGTGGCAAATACTATTTTACACATAATAGTAAAATTGAAACTGGTTTAAACTAGTCGAAATGTTTGTCATGTATTTAGTGCTCTTAGTGAACAGACATTTTCAAGTTATTACTACTATCTCTGTACCAAGAAGACGGCAAGCTTTAAAGGCGTATGTAGAGCCACTTGAGCTCAAAAAGGGACCGAAGTTCATAAATTATACTTAAATAGATACTGGTTATTTTAAGTAGTTACGCTCTTGAGCAGGTGGCCAGAACCAACAAGAGCAAATTACAAGTTATTGATAGTTTATTGATTATTTAATTAGCTTCTGCAAATAAGATATGAAATAACAGACAAGCCCGATAAGAATATCAGATTTATGTCAAAAGGATAGTGTATTTACTTAAAAAACTTAGGAATTAATAAAAAGGATCAAAATAATTAACTGTACAGGTCCGTTTCAAAGAACGCAAAATTAGAAGAAAATCTAATACGATTTATAGCATGTACATATACCTAATCTTAGCTTAAAATTATTTTATCCGTTCCCCTATAAAAGCATGATTTCTTTGGATGTCAAAAAAATGTTGATGCGAATTCAATAGCAAAGGAAGCATAAGAAAAAACTAAGCTCGTGTTGTGGTCCTTTATGACCCATAGTATCAACGGCGGGACAGTATACACCGGAGACTATACTATCTATTTGTTGTCATTTATGTGCGAAATTTTGTAAATCCTACCTTCACAGACTTCCGGGGTTTTGTGAGAATACAATAGCGGATTTGTTGCGTAAAGGCATCCGACCGCAAACATTCGATTTGAACACCGGAACGAAAAAATTCTGTAACATCTTTTATTTGGAACTATTTAAACGGATGCGAAATGCGAACCAGCCAGATACACATTTTTACTAAATTTTGATTAATGAATATAGTATTTTGCCCACAATTGTTCAATTTAACTATATGCTTCTTTTGGAAATCGAGTATCTATTATATTGAAAATCGTACAAAAGGACGACTTACAATTTTCATTTCGTAAATATGTAGTTATGTTGAAAACGAAAGGGTTGAAGAGGTTACATTCAATGATTTACAACATTAATAAAAATGATTCTAAATATTGTTCAGTAAAGCAGGTACGTATTAATCTAAAATTGTTCATAAAATTGAATACCTACTGGGTAAAATCTACGCAGAATATGCGGATAAACATAATCTGGGTAGATTCGCAAAATAAACGGTCAAATGATTTATAAAGAAATGTTTATCATAGCAAACAAGTTTGCTGAAATAGGATCTTTCTCCCTTTTCGATTTTAGTCAAAACAAAATCAGAATGGTCTTTTGTTGGCAATCCACTCCTGTGGGTATCATATTTAGGAGGGATGAATGAGGTACTGAAAGCAAAAAAGCTTTTGCAATCGGTGGGATTCAATATAAATTTATAAGGACAGCTTTGCAGTTATTGGTTTGTTTGGGTAGGAATGATGTTTGTAACAAACATAAAGTACCTATAAAATTAAATTATAATACTGATTAGTAAACAGTCGATTGCTAGATAAAAAAAGGTTAAGAAAATCACATTTTGAAATAAACAAAAAACAGAATAAAGATTCAAAGTAATTAAAAATATTTTTTGGATTGCTTTAATTTGTAAATCACAGTGGTTATTATCTTGAAACAATAGCAAAATAAAAACCTTACACATTTTACAAATGATTCAATCGATATCGGTTAAATCATAAACTGTCTAATTATGCGTATCCGTCTATCCTAATTTTGGGACTGCAAATTTGTGTATCCACATTCCAACAAAATAATCGAAACAAACATTTTCCCACTGAATTCTCAGACCGTACGGAAATATTTTGCGATATAAAAGACAGAGATAGTGTAATATCTCCGGTGGTAAATAAACGGCTCCATACCACGGAATCAAGTTACATGTGTCGACTGCGTTCCATTATCATGCCTTTTACTATCGAACCCTTTCGTAGGATGAAAAGATTTTTATAAACACGCTTTATTGTTTGATAAAGTATTATTGTTGAAAGCAGATGCTTTGATGGATAATCCGTCATGCAAAATGTGTCATATTATTAAATGAGTAGGGTTAAGTACTTTAATAGTTCAGAAGATTTGAATGATGATGAGCTCCTTATAAAAATATAGTCAACCAACAGGGTATTATTATTATTTTATGTAAGAACGAATTTTAATTTAAGTAATTTTATTTTACAAAGAAGATGCTTGTTTTTAGGTACTGTAAAAGTATAGGTACTACATAATCTAGAGACATTGATATTATTCGCTTCTTGTTTTTCTTTGTCATCGGCATTTTGAATTGTGTTTTTCTTTACAAGAACCCGATAACAAAAGCCTATCGTAGCACTGGGCGTTAACATACGTTATGATTCCACAGCATCGGGTTACAAGGCGTTCGGGCCTATTTTGTTCCGTCAGTTCAGCGCTTTTTGCTTTCTTTGTGCCAAATATGGTTGTTTTGAACAACAGGTCTGTGCTGTTAATGGTTAAGATACTCAAATTCTGAATAAATTTTCTGAGATTGGTATTTTTTTTTGCATTATTCGTGTTCTTATTTGGGAGCCAAGGAACAAATCCAACTAAATACTTATTTTATAAATTTATGTATTTCAAATAGCATATGGGATAATTTGATTCGTCGTAACTCGTGTCGCATTATTTTCAAATGGTTACGTTCTTACTTCCCGATTGTTGCAATACAGTTGTGTCTGGATAGTTATCCAGACCTACAATTTATGATAAATCTGATCCCTCAAACCCTAACAAGGTAGAAAATGAATTCAGTGACATGTAACTTAAGCTATCCGTTCAAGAATCACTGTTGAACGACAATCGATAAAGTCGTAACAGTAATTGTATCACCAATAAATTTTAATACACCAGTTTTCAGCGTTGATTTATAAGCAGGTTAAAGGAAATAAATCTGCCTCGTGACCATTCCACAGTTACTTTATCACGAGGGTTCTGTAGATCGTGATTTCTCCCATCGTGGTACCCTTTGTTGCCGTGTTTTGTCTCTGTTCCGCTTTTGATTTATTCTAATGGCTCACTCTATTTGAGTAATGAATTTATTAACTTTGAACCCTGTACACGGAGACTATGGAGGGATAGAGGTTGTATGCGCATACGTTAGGGTTGTAAAATTGACTTATTTGTCACGTGCATAGAATCAAATGTTTGGTATAAAATCACATAGCTTATGTATTTTATAAGTAGAAGCACTTAATGATTTACGCATTTGTTAAAATTGAAGTTTTAATCATGTTGTCATTTTAGGAGGTAATAAGTCATATATATAGCCTATTTATAATTCCTAATATTTTTGTTGGCCTCCGTAGGTTAGTTGGTCAAAGTTGGAAGTTTAGGGTTCAAATCCGGGCGAGGGTCTTTTTTGTGTGCTTATAACAAATACTTGATCCTTGGTCATGGATGTGTTCTATGTATTTATATCCATCTCTCTATTGTATATTAATATATCCTCGCTTAATATCCACAAAACTAGCATTAATTGAGATTACCTACTGTGGGACTAGGCCATGTTGTGTAAGATTGTCCTAATACTGCACATACTTTCCACTCGAACAAGCATAAAGTGCTGAATCGATTTTATCTTAAACTTTTAAACACCGCAAAACCTTTAAAATCCCTTCATCTCACTTGACGGCTCAATCACAAAGAAATCCTCTTAAATACAAATTAATACTATTACTTGTTTTTTTACGAGAGCTTAGCTTTTAAACCGGACCTTTTTAAACTTCTTTTTTTGTAAATCAAAGGGTTTCGCGCAAACTGATTTACCGTGAAAGCGAATTTAACTCCCAAACGCTTTCAAAGGCTGTACCGCGTAAAAACTATTCGGGTTCTATTCGGGTACCTGCCCTATCGACGTTAGATTAACATCTTATAGTCAACGTATAAATTTCACGTAGGTATCAAATAGTGTAAAATACTTTGCTTTGTGAATTCACTGGAATCCCTTGGCATCAAATATCTCAATGATGTTTTGAAACCAGATTTTAAAATTTTTACATTTTTTATTATATTTTCAATACACAAAGTAATGTGAACCAATAACATGAAATTGGAGAAATAACACGCGACCACCTACCTAATTAATACTTGTACCGTTAATTATCACATGCCATAATCAACCAGGAATTAATTTCCGGTTGTCTATTCGACACTTCATAACCAAAAGCTAAATCAATTTCCTCGTTATAATATGAAGCGGCTAAATAGCTAGGAACAGAACTTTTATAAACTCCTCTAGTTCCCTGGTTCTCGGAGCTTTGAGGTCGTGCCGCTCCGACCCATTGGTTTATTAGTATTCGGAACAAACTTTAGGGGTTCTTGATTTTGATCTGTATCGGTAATATTGTATAATGTACCTGTTACGTGGTTTGAAAACACATTTAATTTAGGTATCTCTGTATTGAAGTTGTGATTCGATTTTATTATTTAGTCAAATATTTATGAACATGTTTCATTTAAATATCCTGGCCAGGATCAATTGAGAACTAAAGAAATAACGTTTAACCACGGCGTCAGTTACTTTAGTGCAAAGTAACAAAAACTTCAAGTACCAAAAAATTTGTACCGTAATGAATGAGACAAAAGAGTAATCAATGCAATGAAAGAAAGACTGAC
>JALPQI010008645.1:0-46940 GCA_025490895.1 Thaumatotibia leucotreta
GCAAAATTAAATTAATTGAAAAATTAAGGTGAATTTTTTACTATTTTTCATTAAAAAAAATTTTTTTAGCCTTGTTGTTCAAATATTTGAGTCAAATGATTAGCTTAATTAGTTTGCTTATTCTAATGAGCTCTCTAACGAGATTTTTTTGCAAGGTTAGGACCGATAAAAACGTGTAATTCCAGAAATATCACGTGCGCCCGTATTCGTCTGTTTGAAATTTTAAAATGGCCGCCATTTAATTATCGTTGGCACAAAAAAAAAAATGTATGGTAATATATCGATTAAATTGAATGTAGTTTAAGCCCTTAAAAGCTCCGACACCGCTAACCAAACACCCTGTATAATGAAATAAAGTACATAAGCAGACCTTTTTAATAACACTAGTCCCAGCTTCGTTGGTTTTTGGTCCATTTTGATGCATAATCCTTTCAATACTTCATTTATTTTTATCGACCTTAAAATAAAAATCACTTTCACGCTATACATAAACACTTTATAATGCAGTATCTAATCTACATTATTAACTCACTTAGCTTGCGGCATGCAGAACTGTTGCGGGCCACCGAACGGCGGGCAGAACCCGGGCGGGCCCTGGAACTCCCCCGCCGGCCCGATCCACTCCGGAGGCACATCCATGCCCGGCATGCCCGGCATGCCCGGCATGGGCGGCATGCCCGGCGGAATACCGGGGGGCATGCCCGGCGGCATGCCTGGGAGCATGTTGGGAGGCGGCATCATACCCGGTGGGAACATCTGTGGGGGAAGATAATAATACATTACTATAGAGGACGGGAAACGAAGGGTTACAGGCCAAGTAGATATATCTGGCCGAAGGAACTGAGGCCAGATAGGAATACGCGGCCTGTAACCCTGTTTCTCGCCGAGATTTGTATAGTGCTTTTCTCAAACTTGCCATGAAATAAAACGAACTGATTTCGCTGAACCATACTATTTAATTGGTAAATAAACCAATAGTACAGTATCGTACAACATTAAAAAAAACATTCGCGCCTAACTTTTTTTTTAAATCTGTTTGAGTTATCATTTTACCTGCTGGTATAGACATTAGTTCTTAGGTTATTTTTTTTTTCTGTGGCTAAATGTCAAGACATAGTGTCACAATTTCACGTTTCAAAACAAAAGACTGTTTGTTTGCAGTCCTAGGTGTGAAATAAATACATGAAATCTCTTTACATATCATCTTAGCATATGCCACCAGATTCATAGTATTTCCGGGTTTAATTTAAAGCAAGTAACATCAACGTTCCGTAGCAAGTTTGAGTAAAATGTTATTGTGATGTTGTCGATAAAGTATCGATAGGCGACAATAGCGTCACCTAATTGCATTCTTATAATCTTGGCCCAACGTTATCATGTCAAAGCTGTTGCTGGTGGTAGGACCTCGTCCTGTACCTGCGGGAACTGGTCGGGCCAGTAGTGGTAGTGCTCTCGTTGTTGCCGCGAGTGTTCTGTCCTTGTCTGTGGCGACAGGTTAGAGCAGGATAGGGCTGGGTCAGTACCTGCGGGAACTGGTCGGGCCAGTAGTGGTAGTGCTCTCGTTGTTGCCGCGAGTGTTCTGTCCTTGTCTGTGGCGACAGGTTAGAGCAGGATAGGGCTGGGTCAGTACCTGCGGGAACTGGTCGGGCCAGTAGTGGTAGTGCTCTCGTTGTTGCCGCGAGTGTTCTGTCCTTGTCTGTGGCGACAGGTTAGAGCAGGATAGGGCTGGGTCAGTACCTGCGGGAACTGGTCGGGCCAGTAGTGGTAGTGCTCTCGTTGTTGCCGCGAGTGTTCTGTCCTTGTCTGTAGCGACAGGTTAGAGCAGGATAGGGCTGGGTCAGTACCTGCGGGAACTGGTCGGGCCAGTAGTGGTAGTGCTCTCGTTGTTGCCGCGAGTGTTCTGTCCTTGTCTGTAGCGACAGGTTAGAGCAGGATAGGGCTGGGTCAGTACCTGCGGGAACTGGTCGGGCCAGTAGTGGTAGTGCTCTCGTTGTTGCCGCGAGTGTTCTGTCCTTGTCTGTAGCGACAGGTTAGAGCAGGATAGGGCTGGGTCAGTACCTGCGGGAACTGGTCGGGCCAGTAGTGGTAGTGCTCTCGTTGTTGCCGCGAGTGTTCTGTCCTTGTCTGTAGCGACAGGTTAGAGCAGGATAGGGCTGGGTCAGTACCTGCGGGAACTGGTCGGGCCAGTAGTGGTAGTGCTCTCGTTGTTGCCGCGAGTGTTCTGTCCTTGTCTGTAGCGACAGGTTAGAGCAGGATAGGGCTGGGTCAGTACCTGCGGGAACTGGTCGGGCCAGTAGTGGTAGTGCTCTCGTTGTTGCCGCGAGTGTTCTGTCCTTGTCTGTAGCGACAGGTTAGAGCAGGATAGGGCTGGGTCAGTACCTGCGGGAACTGGTCGGGCCAGTAGTGGTAGTGCTCTCGTTGTTGCCGCGAGTGTTCTGTCCTTGTCTGTAGCGACAGGTTAGAGCAGGATAGGGCTGGGTCAGTACCTGCGGGAACTGGTCGGGCCAGTAGTGGTAGTGCTCTCGTTGTTGCCGCGAGTGTTCTGTCCTTGTCTGTAGCGACAGGTTAGAGCAGGATAGGGCTGGGTCAGTACCTGCGGGAACTGGTCGGGCCAGTAGTGGTAGTGCTCTCGTTGTTGCCGCGAGTGTTCTGTCCTTGTCTGTAGCGACAGGTTAGAGCAGGATAGGGCTGGGTCAGTACCTGCGGGAACTGGTCGGGCCAGTAGTGGTAGTGCTCTCGTTGTTGCCGCGAGTGTTCTGTCCTTGTCTGTAGCGACAGGTTAGAGCAGGATAGGGCTGGGTCAGTACCTGCGGGAACTGGTCGGGCCAGTAGTGGTAGTGCTCTCGTTGTTGCCGCGAGTGTTCTGTCCTTGTCTGTAGCGACAGGTTAGAGCAGGATAGGGCTGGGTCAGTACCTGCGGGAACTGGTCGGGCCAGTAGTGGTAGTGCTCTCGTTGTTGCCGCGAGTGTTCTGTCCTTGTCTGTAGCGACAGGTTAGAGCAGGATAGGGCTGGGTCAGTACCTGCGGGAACTGGTCGGGCCAGTAGTGGTAGTGCTCTCGTTGTTGCCGCGAGTGTTCTGTCCTTGTCTGTAGCGACAGGTTAGAGCAGGATAGGGCTGGGTCAGTACCTGCGGGAACTGGTCGGGCCAGTAGTGGTAGTGCTCTCGTTGTTGCCGCGAGTGTTCTGTCCTTGTCTGTAGCGACAGGTTAGAGCAGGATAGGGCTGGGTCAGTACCTGCGGGAACTGGACCCAATTTCACCACATTGACAAGTGCTACAATTGTAAATTTACTGTTTCTCCAACCTGGGGCGTCTATGGGCTACAGATACCGTTTACCATTGGAATGGCCGTGCGTTTGTTTGCCACCAACAGAAAATGTAGTGCAGAAACCTTAATAAATCAGCAGTAAATAACTACTTTTTTGCGAAGCAAAATTACAATTGTCACAAAAAACACGACAATTGTAGCGAAATTCCGACATATGCCGAACTTTATGTCAAGATTTACTGAAAATTGTACTAAACCTTGCGACAATTGTCACGGGTTTCGGAAAATAAAAAGTACATTATTAACGATTTAATAACGTTATTAGTAATCATTTTATGTTGGTGACAAACAAGCACATGGAGCGTCCGATAGTAAGCGGTACCCGTAGCCTACGGAGGCCTCTGACGTCAGTAACAGTGATATTTTACAATTGTCAGACTTGTAATTATGGTGAAATAGGCCACTGGTCGGGCCAGTAGTGGTAGTGCTCTCGTTGTTGCCGCGAGTGTTCTGTCCTTGTCTGTAGCGACAGGTTAGAGCAGGATAGGGCTGGGTCAGTACCTGCGGGAACTGGTCGGGCCAGTAGTGGTAGTGCTCTCGTTGTTGCCGCGAGTGTTCTGTCCTTGTCTGTAGCGACAGGTTAGAGCAGGATAGGGCTGGGTCAGTACCTGCGGGAACTGGTCGGGCCAGTAGTGGTAGTGCTCTCGTTGTTGCCGCGAGTGTTCTGTCCTTGTCTGTAGCGACAGGTTAGAGCAGGATAGGGCTGGGTCAGTACCTGCGGGAACTGGTCGGGCCAGTAGTGGTAGTGCTCTCGTTGTTGCCGCGAGTGTTCTGTCCTTGTCTGTAGCGACAGGTTAGAGCAGGATAGGGCTGGGTCAGTACCTGCGGGAACTGGTCGGGCCAGTAGTGGTAGTGCTCTCGTTGTTGCCGCGAGTGTTCTGTCCTTGTCTGTAGCGACAGGTTAGAGCAGGATAGGGCTGGGTCAGTACCTGCGGGAACTGGTCGGGCCAGTAGTGGTAGTGCTCTCGTTGTTGCCGCGAGTGTTCTGTCCTTGTCTGTAGCGACAGGTTAGAGCAGGATAGGGCTGGGTCAGTACCTGCGGGAACTGGTCGGGCCAGTAGTGGTAGTGCTCTCGTTGTTGCCGCGAGTGTTCTGTCCTTGTCTGTAGCGACAGGTTAGAGCAGGATAGGGCTGGGTCAGTACCTGCGGGAACTGGTCGGGCCAGTAGTGGTAGTGCTCTCGTTGTTGCCGCGAGTGTTCTGTCCTTGTCTGTAGCGACAGGTTAGAGCAGGATAGGGCTGGGTCAGTACCTGCGGGAACTGGTCGGGCCAGTAGTGGTAGTGCTCTCGTTGTTGCCGCGAGTGTTCTGTCCTTGTCTGTAGCGACAGGTTAGAGCAGGATAGGGCTGGGTCAGTACCTGCGGGAACTGGTCGGGCCAGTAGTGGTAGTGCTCTCGTTGTTGCCGCGAGTGTTCTGTCCTTGTCTGTAGCGACAGGTTAGAGCAGGATAGGGCTGGGTCAGTACCTGCGGGAACTGGTCGGGCCAGTAGTGGTAGTGCTCTCGTTGTTGCCGCGAGTGTTCTGTCCTTGTCTGTAGCGACAGGTTAGAGCAGGATAGGGCTGGGTCAGTACCTGCGGGAACTGGTCGGGCCAGTAGTGGTAGTGCTCTCGTTGTTGCCGCGAGTGTTCTGTCCTTGTCTGTAGCGACAGGTTAGAGCAGGATAGGGCTGGGTCAGTACCTGCGGGAACTGGTCGGGCCAGTAGTGGTAGTGCTCTCGTTGTTGCCGCGAGTGTTCTGTCCTTGTCTGTAGCGACAGGTTAGAGCAGGATAGGGCTGGGTCAGTACCTGCGGGAACTGGTCGGGCCAGTAGTGGTAGTGCTCTCGTTGTTGCCGCGAGTGTTCTGTCCTTGTCTGTAGCGACAGGTTAGAGCAGGATAGGGCTGGGTCAGTACCTGCGGGAACTGGTCGGGCCAGTAGTGGTCAATGATATAATAAGTAAAGATATGTTACACCGGCTCTAAAAGTGAAGCGCTCAGATTGTGATAATTCTAACAATCGCTCTTAGTCCTACCCAGACCACCGAGAGGTGTGTACCACTGCCGAGTTCTCGCAAATCACATGAACTGCGCCCTAAAATGTCATTTTATGTTATACAATAGTGAAAACCACTAAATAAAATGCAAAAATGCCCTTAGCATCACACATCATGCGCAATTAAACTGAATTACATATTTTTTTCTATTTTATTATATTTATTGAAAATAAATAGGACGCCATTTTGACGTTTTTGACTGACTTAGAGAAAAAGACAAGCTTATGCTGTTTAAGAACGAGAGTAACAAAGATAAAACAATGTTTATCAATAAAAGAATGCACGCGCTATTGTCAAATGCTAGTTGTCTCTTTTTTATTTATTAAATAAGAGTATAATTATGTATTATGCCATCTCTTTTACGCATTTCGAAGTATGAAGATAGGCGTATGTCAACTGTCAATAAATTGTAGGTGTAGGTATGATGTGAAGTATTTATTTCGCTCATTTTGTTAGAGTATAACGTATCTTTACTTATATATCATTGGTAGTGGTAGTGCTCTCGTTGTTGCCGCGAGTGTTCTGCGGTCCTTGTCTGTAGCGACAGGTTAGAGCAGGATAGGGCTGGGTCAGTACCTGCGGGAACTGGTCGGGCCAGTAGTGGTAGTGCTCTCGTTGTTGCCGCGAGTGTTCTGTCCTTGTCTGTAGCGACAGGTTAGAGCAGGATAGGGCTGGGTCAGTACCTGCGGGAACTGGTCGGGCCAGTAGTGGTAGTGCTCTCGTTGTTGCCGCGAGTGTTCTGTCCTTGTCTGTAGCGACAGGTTAGAGCAGGATAGGGCTGGGTCAGTACCTGCGGGAACTGGTCGGGCCAGTAGTGGTAGTGCTCTCGTTGTTGCCGCGAGTGTTCTGTCCTTGTCTGTAGCGACAGGTTAGAGCAGGATAGGGCTGGGTCAGTACCTGCGGGAACTGGTCGGGCCAGTAGTGGTAGTGCTCTCGTTGTTGCCGCGAGTGTTCTGTCCTTGTCTGTAGCGACAGGTTAGAGCAGGATAGGGCTGGGTCAGTACCTGCGGGAACTGGTCGGGCCAGTAGTGGTAGTGCTCTCGTTGTTGCCGCGAGTGTTCTGTCCTTGTCTGTAGCGACAGGTTAGAGCAGGATAGGGCTGGGTCAGTACCTGCGGGAACTGGTCGGGCCAGTAGTGGTAGTGGTCTCGTTGTTGCCGCGAGTGTTCTGTCCTTGTCTGTAGCGACAGGTTAGAGCAGGATAGGGCTGGGTCAGTACCTGCGGGAACTGGTCGGGCCAGTAGTGGTAGTGCTCTCGTTGTTGCCGCGAGTGTTCTGTCCTTGTCTGTAGCGACAGGTTAGAGCAGGATAGGGCTGGGTCAGTACCTGCGGGAACTGGTCGGGCCAGTAGTGGTAGTGCTCTCGTTGTTGCCGCGAGTGTTCTGTCCTTGTCTGTAGCGACAGGTTAGAGCAGGATAGGGCTGGGTCAGTACCTGCGGGAACTGGTCGGGCCAGTAGTGGTAGTGCTCTCGTTGTTGCCGCGAGTGTTCTGTCCTTGTCTGTAGCGACAGGTTAGAGCAGGATAGGGCTGGGTCAGTACCTGCGGGAACTGGTCGGGCCAGTAGTGGTAGTGCTCTCGTTGTTGCCGCGAGTGTTCTGTCCTTGTCTGTAGCGACAGGTTAGAGCAGGATAGGGCTGGGTCAGTACCTGCGGGAACTGGTCGGGCCAGTAGTGGTAGTGCTCTCGTTGTTGCCGCGAATGTTCGGCGGCGGCGGCGGCCTCGGCGAATGCTCGGCGTCTTTCTTCTTTGCTCATCGGTGGGACTGTGGCTAGTACGCGCCCGCTGCTCCTGGGACATTATAATTTTATTATAGTTCGGGAATAGTACATTACTACCGAGGCCGCGAAGTGACTGGTTGCCGGCCGAATATATGTAGACGGCCGAGCGAAGCGAGGCCGGATAGTATTCGGACGGCAACCCGTCACTTCATGGCCGAGGTATATACATATAATGCTTTTCTCAAACATGCAATGAAATGAAACAAAAAAAAATGTTTCATTCTAAGAAATTATAAGTCAACTACATAACTAAGTCTTTGAAACACAACAAAAGTCAAATACTTTTTTTTATATTTTTAGTCCTTGTGGACAGGCAAAAGCACTAAGCTATACTGCCTTAAAAATGAAATACGACACCGACGCCTCATTTTTTTTAAGTTTGACATGTTTGAAAGGTGCAAATTTTTACTTTTAAAAAGCGATATTAGACGATGCGGTCTGTTGGGTCCAATTAATCGCATACGGTGATCTATCTAGTTATAATACTGCTTTTAAACATTATTTTGAGTAGTTATTGTACATATTTTAAATTATATAATTTAAATAGGTACCTAATTATAACTGCAACAATTAGTCAATATTTTTTTTATACTAATATTACTTACAGATAATTATTGGCTAAAAGCCAAGATGCCAGGTCACAACCCTATGTCAAATGAAAATTAAAAAAGAGGCACTTGCCGGCCTAGGCCGGCAACGAGGTACTTCCCGGCCGCTTTTTAGGCACGTAACTACAACATTTCATTGCATGTTTGAGAAAATATTATTTGACCGACTCTGATCTCACATACAACCTTTTGTTTTGCGTCATTAACAATAGAAAAGTGCTCGACTGCTGATTGTCTAGTAACTGTTAACGCAAAACAAAAGGTCGTAAGTAAGAGAACAGTCGGTCAAATTATATTTCTCGAACTATAATTTCGATTTTTTAATTATTGTGTGCCTATACAGGGTGATTTGGGTAAGGGTGTCATCTCGAAATTCGTAAAACCAGGACAAATATTTTATATTTTCCCCGGACTTTGCTTACGTGTTACCTCATATGAAGTGTGCCTGTTTTTCCTGGATATTTTTTTACTTTTCAAACTTTCTACAACTTTTTGGGAATGTAGTGCATAAGCGTTTCCCTTCGGCTGGTCACAAAACTGCCTAATTTAGAAAATAATTCCAGTATCTAAATCCATTGCAATTGAGACAGAATGATAAATTAGACGTTACATAATATGTAAGTTTATGAGGAATATAATTTTAGTAAGTGAACAGGATACCTACCTATACAAGGTTACTTTTTCACCAGTACAATAAATCAACATACGTAATAGTAGTAGCATTTTTTGGTATGATTAGTTACTTTGGAACAAAAAAACTTATCCGCAAACTTAACAAGAAATGTGGACGCATTTATTACCCATCTATCGACGTGTATAACTAGCAAAACGTACGAACTGGCAACTGTTTATTTAAAATGTCATCGCGGGCGGCATAGCGGGTTAGATCACCCCTTCCCGCCGCCTTCGTCATACCGCACCGTTGACGCCTTGTAATTAGTGCGCCCATTATGGATAAGTAAGCCCATAATAAGGATAAATTAACTTTATTTGACAAATGTGATCTATTATCGATACCAATGATATGGTAAAATTTATTGTACCGGTGAAAAAGTAGCCCTGTAAAGTCCATTCATCCTAAGTTGTCTTATCTAGTAAACAACTTTCTAACCTAAAAGTACACGTTTTCTGTTGTAAACTGCCATATTTGCCTATACCAAAATACCTGAGTCCGTATATTTGTGCATTCCGTCCATAGTGATTAGTAAAATGCTTAATTTTTTATCAAGGAAACAGTAGTTTACAACAGAAAACGTGTACTTTTATGTCAGAAAGTTGTTTACTAGATAAGACAACTAAGGATGAATCGACGTAATATTATACTGTGTTTTGTTTACTAACCTTATACTTCTCCTGGCATCAGGACTACTCCTTCTTTTTCTTCTGTCCCGCTCATCTCTATCTCTGTCTCTATCACGCTCTCTTTCTCTATACCTAAAAAAATACAACATAGACGCATTAATAATTATTATAAATATTTGTCAGCCTCTGTAGCCTAGTTGGTAGTGACCCTGCCTACGAAGCTGGAGGTTCCGGGTTCGAATCCCGGCGAGGGCATTCTTTGTGTATTTATTTATCACAAATGTTTGTTCCTTGGTCATGGCTGTGTATGTATCTAAGTATCTATACGTATCTATCTATTATATATATCGTCGCCTGGTACCCACAACACAAGCCTTAATTGAGCTTACCGTGGGACTAGGTTGATTTGTGTAAGATGTCCCAAGATATTTATTTATTAAACAAAATTCGCAAACTTGATTAACTTATGAGTCAAATTATGAATTGTCCTGGTCGCTGTCACGCTCCCACTCCCGCTTGCCCTTCTAACACTGGACGTCACATTAGTGTTCTTTTATGACAGATTGTCTATTTTAACCCGTCACGCATTCCATTAACACGTTCGCCTCCGGTACTGTTTCACTAAGTGCTAATACTATGCCGATCGAAATTATCAGATAGAAAACCTATGTCAATGACACGCATATGTGACCGAAAAAAACTGTACTCCTATGCCAGTGACACGCATACGTGATCAAAGTAATCGTATCCTTATGCCACTAGCATAAATTCAGTTCTCACTCCTATGCCAGTGGCATAGAAATATGAACGTTTTTGACATAAGTCACCGGCATCGAACGTGTTAACACGCGGTATGTTACTTGCCCAAGTAGCGTCCCAGTAATAAACAGTGTTAATGGAGCTAACGTTGTGTTTGACATTTTTTCTATGGCCACGTTTGTGATTGGTCGATACGAAAAAAATACGTTAACCTATTACAGGTCTTTCCATCAGATATTTAACCCAAAAATGATATTTAAAAAATAACAAAATCGTCAAGATGCTCTTCTTATGAAAGTTCTTATTGGGTCGGCAACGCGCATGTGACACCCCTGGGGTTGCAAGGTCCCATAGGCTACGGTGACTGCTTTCCATCAGGCGGGCCGTATGCTTGTTTGCCACCGACGTGGTATAAAAAAAAAAAAAAAAAAGATCTTCTATTTTAAACAAAGAGTCAAGCTGCACATATCCATCTCTCCCGTTCCCTTTCCCATCCCTTTCTACGTCAACATGCCATTGCTCTTATTTAAACTAATGAATCAAGCCCCAAATAAAGTTCTGTCTCCCGGTCCCTGTCCCGCTCCCGCTCGCGCTCATCGCGCCGCTCCCGCTCGCGGTCACGTGACCCGCTGGAATCGGCAGCTCTACACTTTACGTTGGCTTGTCATTGCTCATTCATCGAACGATTCTTTTATTTAAATTAATGAATCAAGCCCCACATACCGATCTCTCTCCCGTTCCCGGTCGCGTTCCCGCTCCCTCTCCCGCTCCCGGTCCCTGTCCCGCTCCCGCTCGCGCTTATCGCGCCGCTACAATCGGCAGCTCATTGGCTTACCATTGCTATTTCATCGAACAATTTAAACTAATGAATCAAGCCCCACATACCGATCTCTCTCCCGTTCCCGGTCCCTGTCCCGCTCACGCTCATCGCGGCGCTACCGTTCACGGTCACGTGACCCGCTGGAGTCGGCAGCTCTACACTACGTTGGCTTACTATTCGTGCTATTTCATGTTAGATACTCTAATTTAAACTAAAGAGTAGCCCCACATACCATTCCCTCTCCCGCTCCCGGTCTCTGTCCCGCTCCCGCTTACGGTCACGTGATCCGCTAGAATAGGCGGCACGACGCTCGACTTTGGCTTACTATTGGTGCTCTTTCATCAAACGATTCTTATTTAAACTAATGAATCAAGCCCCAGAACCCCACATACCGATCTCTCTCCCGTTCCCGGTCGCGTTCCCGCTCCCTCTCCCGCTCCCGGTCCCTGTCCCGCTCCCGCTCGCGGTCACGTGACCCGCTGGAGTCGGCAGCTCTACACTACGTTGGCTTACTATTCGTGATCTTTCATGTAAGATACTCTAATTTAAACCAAAGAGTCAAACCCTACATACCGTTCTTTCTACCGCTCCCTGTCCTGCTCCCGCTCACGATCACGTCATCCGCTAGAATAGACGTCACGACGCTCAACGTTGACTTACTATTGGTGCTCTTTCATCAAACGATTCCCTTATTTAAACAAATGAATCAAGCCCCACATACCGATCTCTCTCCCGTTCCCGGTCGCGTTCCCGCTCCCTCTCCCGCTCCCGGTCCCTGTCCCGCTCCCGCTCGCGCTCGTCGCGCCGCTCCCGCTCGCGGTCACGTGACCCGCTAGAGTGGGCAGCTCTACACTACGTTGGCTTACTATTCGTGCTTTCATGTTAGACACTCTAATTTAAACTAAACAGTAGCCCCACATACCATTCCCTCTCCCGCTCCCGGTCTCTGTCCCGCTCCCGCTTACGGTCACGTGATCCACTAGAATAGACGGCACGACGCTCGACGTTGACTTACTATTGGTGCTCTTTCATCAAACGACTCTCTTATTTAAACGAATGAATCAAGCCCCAGAGCCCCACATACCGATCTCTCTCCCGTTCCCGGTCGCGTTTCCACTCCCTCTCCGCTAGCGGTCCCTCTCCCGCTCCCGCTCGCGCTTATCAAACCGCTCCCGCTCAAGATCAAGTGCTCCGCTAAAATCGGCAGCTCAATGGCTTACCATTGCTATTTCATCAAACAATTTAAACTAATGAATCAAGTCCCACATACCGATATCTTTACCGTTTCTGGTCGCGTTCCCGCTCCCTCTCCCGCTCTCGGTCCCTGTTCCGCTCCCGCTCACGATCAAGTGCACCGCTAGAATCGGCAGCTCATTGGCTTACCTACTATCTCATCGAACAATGTAAACTAATGAATCAAGCCCCACATACCGATCTCTCTCCCGTTCCCGGTCGCGTTCCCGCTCCCTCTCCCGCTCCCGGTCCCTGTCCCGCTCCCGCTCGCGCTCGTCGCGCCGCTCCCGCTCGCGGTCACGTGACCAGCTGGAGTCGGCAGCTCTACACTACGTTGGCTTACTATTCGTGCTCTTTCATGTTAGATACTCTTATTTAAACCAAAGAATCAAGCCCTACATACCGTTCTTTCTCCCGCCCACGATCACGTGATCCTCTAGAATAGGCGGCACGACGCTCGACGTTGACTTACTATTGGTGCTCTTTCATCTAAGGATTTTCTTAATTAAACTAATGAATCAAGCCGCAGAACCCCACATACCGATCTCTCTCCCGTTCCCGGTCGCGTTCCCGCTCCCTCTCCCGCTCCCGGTCCCTGTCCCGCTCCCGCTCGCGCTCGTCGCGCCGCTCCCGCTCGCGGTCACGTGACCCGCTGGAGTCGGCAGCTCTACACTACGTTGGCTTACTATTCGTGTTCTTTAATGTTAGATACTCTTAAACCAAAGAGTCAAGCCCTACATACCGTTCTTTCTCCCGCCCACGATCACGTGATCCGCTAGAATAGACGTCACGACGCTCGACGTTGGCTTACTATTGGTGCTCTTTCATCTAATGATTCTCTAATTTAAACTAATGAATCAAGCCCCATAGCCCCACATACCGATCTCTCTCCCGTTCCCGGTCGCGTTCCCGCTCCCTCTCCCGCTCCCGCTCACGATCAAGTGCTCCGCTAGAATCGTCAGCTCATTGGCTTACCATAGCTATTTCATCGAACAATTCAAAAGAATGAATCAAGCACCACATACCGATCTCTCTCCCGTTCCCGGTCGCGTTCCCGCTCCCTCTCCCGCTCCCGGTCCCTGTCCCGCTCCCGCTCGCGCTCGTCGCGCCGCTCCCGCTCACGGTCACGTGACCCGCTGGAGTCGGCAGCTCTACACTATGTTGGCTTACTATTCGTGTTCTTTCATGTTAGATACTCTAATATAAACTAAACAGTAGACCCATATACCATTTCCTCTCCCACTCCCGGTCTCTGTCCCGCTCCCGCTTACGATCACGTGATCCGCTAGAATAGGCGGCCCGACGCTCGACTTTGGCTTACTATTGGTGCTCTTTCATCAAACGATTCTCTTATTTAAACTAATGAATCAAGCCCCACATACCGATCTCTCTCCCGTTCCCGGTCGCGTTCCCGCTCCCTCTCCCGCTCTCGCTCACGATCAAATGCTCCGCTAGAATCGGCAGCTCATTGGCTTACCATTACCATTTCAGCGAACAATTCAAACTAATGAATCAAGCTCCACATACCGATCTCTCTCCCGTTCCCGGTCGCGTTCCCGCTCCCTCTCCCGCTCTCGCTCACGATCAAATGCTCCGCTAGAATCGGCAGCTCATTGGCTTACCATTACTATATCATCGAACAATTTAAACTATTGAATCAAGCCCCACATACCGATCTCTCTCCCGTTCCCGGTCGCGTTCCCGCTCCCTCTCCCGCTCCCGCTCCCTCTCCCGCTCCCGCTCGCGCTCGTCGCGCCGCTCCCGCTCGCGGTCACGTGACCCGCTGGAGTCGGCGGCTCTACACTACGTTGACTTACTATTCGTGTTCTTTCATGTTAGATACTCTAATTTAAACTAAAGAGTAGACCCACACACCATTCCCTCTTCCGCTCCCGATCCGATCCTCTAAAATAGACGTCACGACGCTCGACGTTGGCTTACTACATATTGGTGCTCTTCCATCAAAAGATTCTCTTATTTTAAACTAATGAATCAAGCCCCACATACCGATCTCTCTCCCGTTCCCGGTCGCGTTCCCGCTCCCTCTCCCGCTCCCGGTCCCTGTCCCGCTCCCGCTCGCGCTTATCACGCCGCTACAATCGGCAGCTCATTGGCTTACCATTGCTATTTCATCGAACAATTTAAACTAATGAATCAAGCCCCACATACCGATCTCTCTCCCGTTCCCGGTCTCGTTCCCGCTCCCTCTCCCGCTCCCGGTCCCTGTCCCGCTCCCGCTCGCGCTCGTCGCGCCGCTCCCGCTCGCGGTCACGTGACCCACTGGAGTCGGCGGCTCTACACTACGTTGGCTTACTATTCGTGCTCTTTCATGTTAGATACTCAAATTTAAACTAAAGAGTAGCCCCACATACCATTCTTTTCTGATGATTCTTTTTGGATTTTCTTAATTAAACTAATGAATCAAGCCCCAGAGCCCCACATACCGATCTCTCTCCCGTTCCCGGTCGCGTTCCCGCTCCCTCTCCCGCTCGCGCTTATAGCGCCGCTCCCGCTCACGACCAAGTGCTCCGCTAGAATCGGCAGCTCATTGGCTTACCTACTATTTCATCGAACAATTTAAACTAATGAATCAAGCCCCACATACCGATCCCTCTCCCGTTCCCGGTCGCGTTCCCGCTCCCTCTCCCGCTCTCGGTCCCTGTCCCGCTCCCGCTCGCGCTCGTCGCGCCGCTCCCGCTCGCGGTCACGTGACCCGCTAGAATCGGCAGCTCATTGGCTTACCATTACTATTTCATCGAACAATATAAACGAATGAATCAAGCCCTAACATACCGATCTCTCTCCCGTTCCCGGTCGCGTTCCCGCTCCCTCTCCCGCTCCCGGTCCCTGTCCCGCTCCCGCTCGCGCTCGTCGCGCCGCTCCCGCTCGCGGTCACGTGACCCGCTGGAGTCGACGGCTCGACGCTCAACGTTGGCTTGCTATTCGTGTTATTTCATGTTAGATACTCTTATTTAAACTAAAGAGTAGCCCCACATACCATTCCCTCTCCCGCTCCCGCTTACGGTCACGTAATCCTCTAGAATAGACGGCACGACGCACGACTTTGGCTTATTATTGGTGCTCTTTCATCTAAGAATTTTCTTAATTAAACTAATGAATCAGTCCCCAGAGCTCCACATACCGATCTCTCTCCCGTTCCCGGTCGCGTTCCCGCTCCCTCTCCCGCTCCCGGTCCCTGTCCCGCTCCCGCTCGCGCTCGTCGCGCCGCTCCCGCTCGCGGTCACGTGACCCGCTGGAATCGGCGGCTCGACGCTCAACGTTGACTTGCTATTCATGCTCTTTCATGTTGGATCAAATTTAAACTAAAGAGTAGCAACGTTGACTTGCTATTCATGCTCTTTCATGTTGGATCAAATTTAAACTAAAGAGTAGCCCCACATACCATTCCCTCTCCCGCTCCCGGTCTCTGTCCCGCTCCCGCTTACGGTCACGTGATCCGCTAGAATAGGCGGCACGACGCTCGACGTTGACTTACTATTGGTGCTCTTTCATCTAAGGATTTTCTTAATTAAACTAATGAATCAAGCCCTAACATACCGATCTCTCTCCCGTTCCCGGTCGCGTTCCCGCTCCCTCTCCCGCTCCCGGTCCCTGTCCCGCTCCCGCTCGCGCTCGTCGCGCCGCTCCCGCTCGCGGTCACGTGACCCGCTGGAATCGGCGGCTCGACGCTCAACGTTGGCTTGCTATTCATACTCTTTCATGTTAGATCAAATTTAAACTAAAGAGTAGCCCCACATACCATTCCCTCTCCCGCTCCCGGTCTCTGTCCCGCTTACGGTCACGTGATTCACTAGAATAGACGGCACGACGCTCGGCGTTGGCTTACTATTGGTGCTATTTCATTTAATCTAAGGATTTTCTTATAATTAAACTAATGAATCAAGCCCCACAACCCCACATACCGATCTCTCTCCCGTTCCCGGTCGCGATCCCGCTCCCTCTCCCGCTCCCGGTCCCTGTCCCGCTCCCGCTCGCGCTCGTCGCGCCGCTCCCGCTCGCGGTCACGTGACCCGCTAGAATCGGCAGCTCATTGGCTTACCATTGCTATTCCATCAAACAATTTAAACGAATGAATCAAGCCCCACATACCGATCTCTCTCCCGTTCCCGGTCGCGTTCCCGCTCCCTCTCCCGCTCCCGGTCCCTGTCCCGCTCCCGCTCGCGCTCGTCGCGTCGCTCCCGCTCGCGGTCACGTGACCCGCTGGAGTCGGCAGCTCTATACTACGTTGGCTTAGTATTCGTGCTTTCATGTTAGATACTCTAATTTAAACTAAAGAGTAGCCCCACATACCATTCCCTCTCCCGCTCCCGGTCTCTGTCCCGCTCCCGCTCACGATCACGTGATCCGCTAGAATAGGCGGCACGACGCTCGAAGTTGACTTACTATTGGTGCTCTTTCATCAAACGATTCTCTTATTTAAACAAATGCATCAAGCCCCAGAACCCCACATACCGATCTCTCTCCCGTTCCCGCTCCCTCTCCCGCTCTCGGTCCCTGTTCCGCTCCCGCTCGCGATCAAGTGCTCCGCTAGAATCGGCAGCTCATTGGCTTGCTATTTCATCGAACAATTCAAACTAATGAATCAAGCCCCACATACCGATCTCTCTCCCGTTCCCGGTCGCGTTCCCGCTCCCTCTCCCGCTCCCGGTCACGATCAAGTGCTCCGCTAGAATCGGCAGCTCATTGGCTTGCCATTGCTATTTCATCGAACAATTTAAGCTAATGAATCAAGCCCCACATACCGATCTCTCTCCCGTTCCCGGTCGCGTTCCCGCTCCCTCTCCCGCTCCCGGTCCCTGTCCCGCTCCCGCTCGCGCTCGTCGCGCCGCTCCCGCTCGCGGTCACGTGACCCGCTGGAGTCGGCAGCTCGACGTTCGACGTTAGCTTGCCGTTCGTGCTCTTTCATTTGTTGTATGCGCTCCTTTTTGGGGATTTTGAATGCTTCCTGCAAAGTTTATGAGGATTTCAAACGCTGACATAAAAATGGTCAAAAATTTGCATCTATAGGCTTAAAATGGTACCGTGTCTAATCGTTTATCGCCGTTCTAACAAGTATGTAAGTGCGAAGTGACGGGTAGCACGATAAATTGATAAAACGAGACCATCATATCATGAGCCACCCGGTTCGGTTTTATAAATCCAAAATGACTAAAATATCCGCCTTGCCATCAGCCTTGTCAGCGTAGGTGAGCTTTTTCACTTTTAAAGAAACCCAATTAGCGTGAAATTATATATTTTAAGATCTGTAACGAAAATTAAGCACTACATTTCAATAAAAACTCGGTTTTTGTGTTAATTTTATAAACTATAAGCAATATTATAATGAAAAAACGCTGATAAAGTTCAAATTCCTAAAGATATCATACTTAACTGTCGTTGACTGCAACTAAGAATTTTTATTCTCGCGCTAATTGGGTGTCCCTAAAAGTGAAAATGCCCAGGTTTTGTACTTAGCTGTTCTAATACATACCTTCAAGCTAGACCATCTCTCCAACAGCTGGCTCGATAGATCTTTGACCTTCTCCAGTACCGAGCTGATCTCTGTATTGTCATCTTGTGGTTTGTTGGGCAGTTCTACCGGCAAACCTGCATATCAGACATTATTTTTTTATTCAAGGAGGAAACAAATCTTATGGCATACTGGCACAGCTTTGTCCAGAATGGGCGAGCAGCCGGACAAGCCTCGTTTTTAGGGTTCGATAGTAAACTAGGAATTCTTATAGTTTCGTCATGTCCGTGTGTCTGTCTGTCCGCTGTCCGTCTGTCCGCTGTCCGTCTGTCCGTCTCTCCGTCTGTCTGTCCTCCGCCTGTCTATACATATTAATCACGTCGACAAAGTGGTACAACAAAAAATAGAAAATATTTTTTTGTAGTAAATTGGGGATGATTTTTTTATTTTGCTGTAATCAGTTGTGGGGTATCGTTGAATAGGTGTTAATATATATACATAATTATGTATAATAGGTAATTGGTATCAAAAGAAACTTAAAAAAAAATGAAAAAAATCATGAAGTGTGGATGGGCTTATAGAATTCCTTAAAATAAAACTAATTCGAAAATAATCGGCTCAGCCGGTTTTGAATAACTATGAAACCCTACACTGAGTATGGCCCAACATGCTCTTGGCCGGTTTTTTTATGATCTAGCGAAAATGTAAGGTAGTGAAAAATAAACCTTATTTTAAAGTATTTTTTTATAAGTAAAATTATTAATAGGTTGAATGTTAGTGTTATTTACATACCTGGGATAACTGGGGGCAAGTTATAGGGATTTGATATCGATTAAAAGATGTCGATATAATTAATAATAAAAGATGTGCTTATTGAACGTTCTCGATTACAGTACATAGGTTCGATGTCATATTTTATATCGGGCCTCTTGTATGCAGATGTCATTTTAATCAAAATGACAATTCAAATATTGATATTTTAATATTAAAAGTATATTTTGAAAACTATTTTAAAATAAACGCGTAACTACCCGTTTAAATTTATTTTTTATTTTAATTGAAGAGTAAGTACCTAATATTTATTTATGCCGAATAACATTTTGATGTTGTCATTCACAGTAACATCGATATATTTTTAGTCGATAAAATGTTTTGCTACATCACTTTCGTATAAATGCCCCGAGTTATCCCAGGTATGGTTATTTATGGCATTTCTAGGTAATTTGGTAACTTTAAAGGTGATTAGCGGTCGACACAAAACTGACACCCTATGTCCCTGACAATCAATGAGTGCAATAGGGTTTATATCGGGTTTTATAGAACCAAATCTGGACAACAGCTATCAGATCTTCATGAATCTCACCAGTGGACTCATCTATGAAGACGTCAGGAGTTGGGGTGTCTCCCAGCCAGCGTTCCACGATGGTGAAGAACCGGCTCTCGGAGACCATCGTCTTGTTGGTTATGGGCAATCGGTCCACTGTCTGCAGCATCTCCAGTCTGGTTTGATAAGAAAGAAAATTTATTGAACATTGAACATTTGGGTCGATGGGCCGACGATGTTACGAAATCTGGGGGTCGCTTCTGGGTAAGATTGGCACATGACCGGGACGAATGGCGTACGCGAAGAGAGGCCTATGCTCAGCAATGGGCGCTCAAGGGCTGACGATGATAATGATGAAGATTTTTAAAAATCCCGTCGGACTTACAAAAGTTAACTTATTAATTAATATTACATTGGTTTGGTTGGCTATGGCCCCATAGCGAAAAAATCGTAAGTTTGAGTGAAAATATTTGCCCGTAGCATGCACATAAATTGGAGCTTTGAATATGTCAGACAGTACGTGTTAGTTCTAATTCCAACATCAAAGGTACTGTTTTTTAAGCGCCATAAATTCACAATATGGTCATTACGGTTAAGCTGTTTATAGTAACTAACATGAAGTCCATAGGAATTTCAGTACATACACAACTGCATCATTAGTCTCAAACTTCGATAGTTGAGTAACAGTGGGCGATACGGTAGGTTCACATCGCGTTAGCCATACTAAGAGAACATGAGCATCTCTGCGTGGGTCACCATAAACGATATCCCTTTATAGGGCGCCGTCTCTAAAATCACCACCCTATATTTTTGTATTTTTTTCTTGTACAGAACTTTTCGTACTGTATTGTGGCGTTGAGGCTTGAAACGGATTATTTTGAGTCTTGCCCGTTGAAGTGATATAGCAGTATGCTTCAGAATTTTATACATCTGCGGTTCAGATACTGACCTGAAGTCCATAGGAGCGTCAGTGCACCACGGCGCAGCCTCAACCCGCGATAGTCGAGGAACAGGCGGCGACACGACACTGTACGCGACAGAGTGTGGCTCTGGTTTATACATCTGCAGTCCAGATACTGACCTGAAGTCCATAGGAGCGTCAGTGCACCACGGCGCCAGTAGCCTCAACCCGCGATAGTCGAGGAACAGGCGGCGACACGACACTGTACGCGACAGAGTGTGGCTCTGGTTTATACATCTGCAGTCCAGATACTGACCTGAAGTCCATAGGAGCGTCAGTGCACCACGGCGCCAGCAGCCTCAACCCGCGATAGTCGAGGAACAGGCGGCGACACGACACTGTACGCGACAGAGTGTGGCTCTGGTTTATACATCTGCAGTTCAGATACTGACCTGAAGTCCATAGGAGCGTCAGTGCACCACGGCGCCAGTAGCCTCAACCCGCGATAGTCGAGGAACAGGCGGCGACACGACACTGTACGCGACAGAGTGTGGCTCTGGTTTATACATCTGCAGTTCAGATACTGACCTGAAGTCCATAGGAGCGTCAGTGCACCACGGCGCTAGCAGCCTCAACCCGCGATAGTCGAGGAACAGGCGGCGACACGACACTGTACGCGACAGAGTGTGGCTCTGGTTTATACATCTGCAGTTCATATACTGACCTGAAGTCCATAGGAGCGTCAGTGCACCACGGCGCCAGTAGCCTCAACCCGCGATAGTCGAGGAACAGGCGGCGACACGACACTGTACGCGACAGAGTGTGGCTCTGGTTTATACATCTGCAGTTCAGATACTGACCTGAAGTCCATAGGAGCGTCAGTGCACCACGGCGCCAGTAGCCTCAACCCGCGATAGTCGAGGAACAGGCGGCGACACGACACTGTACGCGACAGAGTGTGGCTCTGGTTTATACATCTGCAGTTCAGATCAGCCTCTGTAGCCTAGTGTCAGCCTCTGTAGCCTAGTTGGTAGTGACCCTGCCTACGAAGCTGGAGGTTCTGGGTTCGAATCCCGGCGAGGGCATTCTTTGTGTATTTATTTATCACAAATGTTTGTTCCTTGGTCATGGCTGTGTATGTATCTAAGTATCTATACGTATATATCTATTATATATAACACAAGCCTTAATTGAGCTTACCGTGGGACTAGGTTGATTTGTGTAAGATGTCCCAAGATATATAAAAAAAAAAAAAAAAAAAAAAAAAAAAAAAAAAAAAAAAAAAAAAAGGTACTGACCTGAAGTCCATAGGAGCGTCAGTGCACCACGGCGCCAGTAGCCTCAGCCCGCGATAGTCGAGGAACAGGCGGCGACACGGCAGGTCGGCGTCCCGCAATAGCCGCAGTAGCGCGACTTGTGCGCGCCGCGTCTTCGCGCGGACGACTGTACGCGACAGCCGCAGAGTGTGGCTCTGGTTTTTGACACCGGTGCGGTGTAACGCTTCTAGGTCTTCTTCGATCTGTGAAGAAATACGGATTAGTTTTGAAAAACGATCTCGTAACCTCTGGAAGCTTTGAAGTGAAGCTTATTCCTATTGATTTTTTTAAGGACGATTTTTGATTTTAGTTTTTTTTAGTTGCCCTAGTAAAGAAAATTTATAATAAATAAAATAATTAAAAAATTAAAAAACACGCCTGCCGTTTTAAGCGAACTGAAAAGTAACAAATAATTCCTTTCTCAGGTTAATTCTTGTTAGCGTATCAACATAATAATAATAATAGGCGCTTGTCTTATTACTTACTAGATTTTGTTGCAATTGCAGTCGGGGAACCTCCATATATTTATATTTTCCGCAATGAAAGGTTCCCCGACTGCAATCGAAACAAATTATAGTAACTAATAAGACGAGCGCCTATTATTATTATTATGTAGATACGCTAACAAGAATTAACCTGAGAAAGGAATTATTTGTTACTTTTCAGTTCGCTTAAAACGGCAGGCGTGTTTTTTAATTATTTTATTTATTTGAAACCTTTTAGTGAATCTGGAGATTCCTTAAAGTGGGATAAAATTTCAAAAACCGATTTAGCTTTACCCCGGGAGCACGAGGAGTTCCCATCCCGCTATTTTTGGGAGAATTCGAAGGGCACGCCACGTGAGGGCCGGAACATTACTGGAACCAGTTTAAATTTATGTTGAGCGAGTCCGAAGGGCGAGCTTCAGGGTCGGAAGCCGAAAACTGAGCTCGCGGAGGCCCGGACCTTCACTTCGAGAGCCCAAGCACGTCGCTTGCAAATTTAAATCGAGGCCGAAGGCCGAGCTGCGAGAAAATTGAACTACCATGCTTCTTCAAATACCCCAGCATATAAAAAACCGACATCCGCGTAGGGCCCAAGGCACGACGAGCGAGCCCACACGATACAACCGTCCCTCCTAACTAATTTAATAATCGAACCGGAGGGCCCAGCGTGCAACGGTTCGCTTCGAACTCCAACGAAGACTTAAAGCCGAGCTCCGCGTAGAGCCAAAAGCGGCACTCAGAGGCGCGCTAGTTCGCGAAAGGCCGAGCTGCTAAAACCCAGCACTACCACATCAGCCGACGGAATAGTGTAACGTTAAAATGGATCCGACGATCATTTCGACAACCTGCAAAGGCCGTAGGACGTACGCCGCGTAGGGCCGAAGGCCCGATTCGTTCCTTAGAGAAGCGCTGGTTTGCGAGGTCAAAAGCCGAGCCCCCAGCCCGGACCACCGGGGCCAGAGGTACAGACTTTAACTAAGAAGGCCCAAGTGTCACTTGGCAGAAATTTATAGCAAGGCCGAAGAAGGGCCGAAGGCCTGGAGCGTAACTATCGGGGTGCTTCAAGCGCAATCCCGATGGTCAGAGTCCCGACGAGCGAGCCCAAGTGGTACAACCGTCCTTCTTAACTGCTTTAACAATCGAAGCCAGAGCCCAGCGCTATCACACTACGTGATGGAATAGTGTTACGTGAAAACGAATCGGAAATCTGCAGACCCGACGATTGTTTCAACAACCTGCGAAGGCTGTAAGCCGTGCTCCGCGTAAGGCCGAAGGCCCGAAGTGTCCCCTAAAGGCGCGCCGGCTTGCAAGGCCGAAGGCCGAACCAAGCTACCAGAGCCCAGCGCTCCTTCGCTATACAATGGAAAAGTGTAGCATTAAAACGAAGCCCAAAAATCTTTTTGAGAAAATGCGGAGTGCGGCCACCCAGCGCGCTTGCCTGCGAGCTGCGTGAGACTCAAGTTTCCAGACCAACCTGCCTTCATTCATACCAACTCCCCTGCGCAAAGGTTAAGGCCAAATCCGACCCTGATCTGACCAAAAGTCAGCGGCAGAACGTTCAAAACCTTGCCCCCCCCCCCCCCCCCCTTTAGTGTTCCTATCCAACACCATATGTCTGACTATACCTACTCGTTTCCTAGTGACGTTGTTGTACCTATCGTTTGCTTAATTACTAATTTGACATTTAACAAAAATTGTAGGCTCATATTTTGGATGAAAAAAACCGGCCCATATTAAATGTCTCTTATCTCGCAAACTACATAGGTACATATTATTAATATATTTCAAGATATTAATTATTAAGTTATCATATTGTTAAGATATTTCAAGTTTTAAATTTTATGAGCATGATACAACACGAAGAGCAATTTTGTTTGGCTACAATTGCTATTGTGATTATATTTTAGGCACATTCCTCTGATATGCGAACCATATCGTACGTTATTTTTTGATATTGTATTCTGACCATTCTCGGCAACGCTGGCCTAATACTTGTTGGGAACTTCTCATACATCCTTGAATTTCTTCGCAGATGTATGCAAGTTCCCTCACGATGTTTTCCTTCACCGTAAAGCACTTTTTGTACAGTACTGGTGGCTTATGATGGTCCCGTTTTATCTATGTATCGCTCTACGCATCACTTTCACACTTACATACTTGTTAGAACCTGACGGCAACAACGACATACGATTAAACACGGTACCATCATAAACCTACTGGACTAAAATGTTAAGTTCACACCACGATTTTGATACGAAATCGACTCTTTGGGCTATTATTTTTCCAGCATTTAAGTCGACACTTGTTTCCAACTCAATTCAATTCAATTCTTTACCAATATAATTATGACTGATTATTGAGCTATTTCTTATTAATTAACCGTTACTTTCGAACAGTTCAGACAACTGAAGCAGCTGTGGCAGCTTTTGGTAGTCATGTCATCATCAAAATATGACAACTTCACTTGCCTATGAATTATTATCGGATCCAATGTATAAAATTGCTCAGATTCTATGGGAAATTAATATTAACTAGCTCTTGAAATTTTACCGTTAATACTGAAAAAAAAATATCGCCCCAAAGTCAATTTTGTATCAAAATCATGGAGTGAACTTAAACTTTTGACCGGTACTGTATATCAAACGATATATCGTATATAAGTTTTATTTGAAAAACTCATCGGTTACGAGCCGGGGATTGAACCCACGACCGCTGCGTAGCAGCCGTGCAATTTACCCCTTGACCACAAGCGCGTACAGTATACAATCTATCTGTTTCATACACACTTCTTAGCGTTCAAAAAGATGTGTCAAGGGTGACAGTCCTGTCACGGCTTAGGCATTGAAGAAAAACTTCAATAGTGCGATGTAGAACATTTCGAGTTTTCTCTTCAAACATATACTTAAACATATAACTTGTATATATATTTGCAATCGGCATACAAAATGATTTAATTTGATACCCAAATCATATGACATATATATGACATATTATTCTTTGCGCTTTAAATGTATTTTAATGAATCTGGCTTTTCTAGAATAAGTAACAAACATATAAGTTATATACATATTCGTAATCGTTGTTTAAAGCTCTTCATTTTGATACCAAACTCGATAGATTTCTTTCATATTTATTTTTTTTGGTTAGATAATATTGAATTTTTAGGCCGCCATATTGTTTTTAACGTGACGTCACATATCCTATGTTACCCGCGACGTCACGAGGATTCTAATGATACCTTACACCAATAAAAACGGTTAAGCGGTCGCGAAGATCGGCGCGTTTAAAGAAAATATGAAACATACATAGGGGCTGAACACATATACTCTCCTTTTGGCAGTCGTGTAAAAAAGTTAAAAAAGATAACCGTAATGCTGACCATATTGAGACCTGGACACGTCTTTTTATCCTTATGTGAGTATTTTTGTGATCTGTAAGTAGGCTTAGCAGATGGATGCCACTCAGCATATGCCGCTAGCTAAAGTTTTAGCCATGGCGCTGATTTTCAGGGCAATGTATTAATATAAGAGGAACGGATAACCTATATTACTTTAATCATGTGCTAATTCTACTGCACTTTTGTTTCTTTCCAATCTGGCAATCCAAATCCTCAGGGTCTTCAATCCAAATGATTTTTAAAGCCACAATCTAGTAAGGAGTATGGAAGTGGTTGTACTCACATCGGCATCCTGTACCAGGTCGACCTTGGGCTTGTACTGGCGGTCCCGCTTGGGCCGGCGAGGGGGCCGCGGGGCCTCCACAACGGCCGCGGGGGCCTCCACGGCGGCCTCTGGAACCTTCGTGGTTGACACGTCGTCTTCCTCCTGCGAATGGTTCACTTTATAGTTGTCGATTTCTAAGAATGAACTTTTGACAGTTATAGATTAACCCCTGGAACGCTGCTGTCATAAAGATTGTTGATTAATTACTTTAATTAATTTCAGTCCAATTGGCTTGTGACAGATCTGTCACTAGGCACTCCAGGGATTAATCCTTATTAATATGGGGGCAAGACTCATCATTTACCGATAGTCTTAACGTCATATTTATAAGGCTCATTTCTAAACAGTCAAATGTTCATTCTTAGAAATCGGCAACTATAGGTCTATTAAAGAGTTTGTCGGGTACGTGACGTTTTTAGCAAATTTGAAAGGCTGAATTCCACTAAACTTTTATTCGAAGAATAACACTTACTCTGGGATAGTAATGTCAAAAATAGTAATTTGACAAAGTCCATATTAATTTAAAGTAGCTGTCATAGCATAGCCGTCACGTTCCCGACAAAGTGAGAAAGTCTACTTGATTGAACGTGTAGATTATTTAATCGTGGCGAGAAACGTCCACATGTAATGGTGGATTAGGGTGGTAATTAATGAAGACTGACAAAGATATAGTGTCAATCTTTTGCTGTTATTCTTTCACTTCACCAATTGGACAAAAACTGCATAGTTTGCTAAAATAAATTATCTAGAACACGCTACTAATATAATTAGTGGATGGGATCACCATGGAAAGCCCACATACATATATGTTAAAAAATCAAAGTTTTGTTAATTTGAATGCTATTAAATGATGATTATTATGATTTAAAACCTGATCCAGGATAACGTTTCTTACGAGACGCGACACAAACAGAAAATCATACCGTCTTTCTGCCACCAATATAACAACATAAAATATCAATGGTTGTGTAACTCAACCTCCTATGTGAAGTCTATGTATTTTGTACAGAAATATATTTTTATGACCTCGTAAGTCATTATACGAGGTTGAGCCACACAGCCAGAGGTATATTATACCTCTTCGTCCTCATCGTCGGAGTCGGGTTCAGCGCCGATCCACCCGCGGCAAGCGTCCGCCCCGCAGTAGCAACGCTGCGCCTCCTTTCTGCACAACAACACACTCTTACTCCTCTATTCTACAGTAGATACTGGAATAGGCACAAAATAATTCATGTACATTTTGATCTTGCATAAGTCTTATAATTTTTTTGACAACCCTAAGACTGATTGAACCTTTTGACCGCCGTGAATTTTTCATCGATCGTGCCCACAGATGTCATATATACCATAGATCAAGCAAACGTATCTACTTAGCGTGTCAAATGAACTCAGTAAAATCTACTGAGTTGTCCGTCTTTAATCGCAGCTTGCAGCTTTCGGGCGTCAAATTTTGTAAGTTGAAGTGACAACACAAAAAACTATGAATACTCAAGGGCCTGAGACATATTTAAAATCATAGGCAAGTAACAACTTCAGTACAAATCTGACACGCTTGGCCGCCATACAAATGAATGAACTTGTTTCTTCTATCCAAATCTAATTCTGTGGTCTTATCATTCTTTTGACAACCCTAAAACTGATTTAACCTTTTGACCGCCGTGAATTTTTCATCGATCGTGCCCGTGTCTCCATCAATACAAAATTACACCATACAGATTAGAGCTTACAAATAAATGGGACAAATTTCTACATTATAAAAACCAAAACAGACATTTGTGTTATTTATCAGACTCTGGCGTGGTGAGCTGAATATCGATTATCTGGCATATTAGACTATGACGGTCAAAAGGTTAAGTATATTTAGCTTCTGACAAAAATAATTTGTCAGGTTTGGTTAAGGCTGGGTAAACATGCGTTTTGAGAACATGGCTAGAGAGTCCCAACCCGTTATCATCGCGGCCCGCTCACGCGGCGCTATGAAAACGCGCGTGTTTGACCGAGCCTTTAAATAGGTAGCTGTAAGGAATCGAAGACTATAGTAAGAGCATTACAATACAATGAATAATAGAAACGTAATTTCAAGCACACTCCAGTTGCAAGAATTTCAAATATCGGCATTCGAAATTAGAATAATTTAAATTTTAAATGATTCGACATTGCAAATAAGCAGGGTATTTTTGTATAACTGTATGACTTTCCTTTCTTTTCCTTTTTAAAATACCTTTTCCTAACTAGTGCGCTAAAACGAACTTTGCGCACGCTTCGCGCGCGGTAATTTCTCTTTTTGACGCACTTGTTATGAAAAAAATCGTCCCTTACACGTGCAAAAACTTTTTTTTAACTCGGGTGATTGTCGCCCTCGTTTCACGTGGGCTCCAACTTTCACCCTCGCCGAAAAACAGCTTTCCCGCACTAGTTAGGAAATGTACTATTTTAGTACAGATGGTGTGTTTTTTAGGCTCTAGTGCGAGAAGTGTGTTATTTTACGCCAGGTCTAAAACTTCGGAGGGCCATCTGTACTAAAAATCGTCGTACGAGACACTCACAATTACATGTTTTTCGCACTTGTGTCGTTATGTACTATTTTCAGTACAGATGATGCATTTTTACGCACTAGTGCGAGAAGTGATTAATTTCTTGTCAGGTGGAAACTTCGGATGGCAAGCTGTACTGAAAAACATCGTAACTCGTGTCGAATTAAAGCACTCCCTTCGGTCGTGTTTTAATTTATCGCCACTCGTTTCGAACTAAATTTTTTTCGTACTTATATCGTAATGTACAGTCGAGGAAATTAAAGGTTTGCACTTTGCGGTTCAAGTTAATTTGGATGTGTTGTATGTTCTACGTACGTCCAATGTAAAGTGAGCCATAAACTGCTAAACATTCAATTTCCTCGACCGCACTATACTGTAAGCGTAGATTGCATACATGACGTATAAGTCGAGAATCAAACTGACAACCCTGTATAAAAAGAAAACTCACCCAAATCGTTTGAACTGGTAATCAAACGTAATCTCTTGTCCAGCAGCAATGTCTCTCTTACTGAAGAACCCTATTCTGAGCTCCCCATTCACGGTCCACTTCTGTGTCTCTGCATTCGGGTCACACGAGTGATTGATGAACCGGGATATGTTGCCTTTCATTGTCGCGTCGATGACCGTGTCGCCTTTTAAAGACATGAAGTAGTGGTGTAGGTTGTTCTCATCAGAATAGGTCTGCGCGCGTTTGTAGAATTGCTCGTAGTCTAGCACTTCTCCTACGTATTCCATGAGGAACTCGCCTCTGAAAGAAAAAAGTATTTGGTATTATAAGAATGTACTAAGTCAGTGTAGAGAGGTATCCTAAGGTCCTAAATTTCTAACCAACATTAATGACTTCATGCATAATTTGTATCCACTAAGAATAATCATCTGTTTTTAAGTGTGTATACATTTCGATAGAATAAAAAAGGTGGTCCCACTTTGTCACTTGTCATAAGAGTGTTTAGACATTTAATTTGTCTAAAGGTACTAGCCAATGCCGCCCTTATGGTAAGCGACAAAGTGGGACGTTTTACTAAAACGCTCATACTAAGAAATAAAATTCTACATACCTAATACTAATGACACAAAATGTAAAATTGTGTAATTTCATAAGTACCTATTTAAAAGCGGTATTGAAATTGAAAATGAATGTACAAGTAAAATTTGTTTTAAATATTGGAAATCCTTTCAATACTTCCATACTAATTCCAATCCATACCAACAAAAAGTATGAAGATGGTCGTCATTGTTCTCAAGTGAATAGATAGGTAAGGAGCGAAAAATGTCACGTAATTTATTTATTATGTGAGAAAAATAGATGGGTTCAATATTTTTCATGGTCTAATTGGCGGACTAATAATATTTTTTGGGATTTTAATCAATTGAAGGGTCCACGGAAAGAACATGTCTAGTCAATTCAAATTACAGAAGGAAAAACCACCTTACTTTTAACAGAATAAGGTGTGAATATGCCCTGATTTTTTTTAAGCACTGGACATGTTTTTTTTAGTGGACCCTTCAATTACTGATGCTAGTTAAAAGAGCCTAATACTTATAAACATTATCAATAATAGAATATTCTATTGTATCGTTGCTTTGCCTCCAATGCTTGCTTGCTCTACTTAATCATGTCCAAATTCGCTATTGCGATTAGCTTCTATTTTATTTCCTAAAAAATGATTACATATTCTAAATATAACAATAATTCTCGGCAGTACAAAAATTATTGTCTTATTCTTATTAACAGGGAATAGAATATATTATGTTACAACCTATAATTATACATATATAAACTTCAAATAAAAGTCGCATAAGCAATTTAAATAAGACTCACGCTGGAATGTCATCAGCTGCCTCAACACCGCAACCTTTCTTGTCAGCATAAAACACTTTCAAAGCTCCGTTTTCTCGCCTCTCGAACCTTCTGTTGGTACACCGATCGCCTACAGGACATCGCGAATTACTGGAAACAGCAACAGGAAAGATAAAAATAAATCAGCAACCTATTTGAAACAATGGACATGAAAAAATTAGTAGCATTCCCAACCGATCTCAACATGTTAATGAAAAATACTTTAAATTAGCTCCATGTTAGGACAAATCAGATAGTTTATATGGGTTTGAAGAATAAGCACTAACATGCTTCATGTAGCTATGGCTACATGTCATCACTTTTATTTTACATAGCAATAGCCTATCACAAAAATCAAAGCATGTGAGTGGATAAGAAAACAATAAAATAGACATACCATTCAATCATAAGCAGTCTATTTAGACAGTCTTCCCCACAGCCTAGCTCTCCCCGCTCAATCTCCTCTTTGGTCATAAAACAGTCACAAATCATCTTCTTTGTATCTCTACTGATCATTCGCTCACACAAATACTCATTCTCATCTAAGTGCTGGAACTGCCGCATTCTCTCCTCTATTATTTTATCATAAGCTTCTTTTGTTAGTGCATTAACAGCTTGGTCCTCTTCAGGATTCTGAGCTTCAGATACCGGTTGTAATCGTTGAGGCAGGTTCGGGCTAGCCAGTGGAGAGTTTGCCGGAGAATTGGCGCCCATTTCTAGCTCGCTGGAGCGACGCCATCTTGATTTAACTTTAACTGGCAGATCTGAAGGCACTGGAAATGAGAGAGAATTAGGAGCATTACTTGCAGTACTGTCTCCTAACTTCTCTTGACTATCAGAGTTGTTTTCTTCAAGCTTAAGCTTAGTTTGTGTGATTAGTGCTTTCTTTAATGGTGTCTTCACTAATCCATAGCCTTTTGACTTTTGTTTTTGACTACTAATAGTCTTAATTCTACTTGAGCGTCTAACTCCAGTCGGGGAAGACTCTGTGGATTCAGTCAAGTTTACAGCAGATTCTGTAACTCTTGAGGAGTTACTGTCATCTGAGACAATGGAACTGGGTGTTAGACTTGGATCTGGTCTGGCAGGTAATTCAGATGTCTGTGTTTTAGAACCAGGTTGGGAACAATCCATAGAAACAGCTCTAGAGGCATTTAAGTTGAGCTGCTCAAAATGCTTTTGGATTTCTCCATCATGTTGTTTCTTCTCTGTAGTTTCATCAGGACTTTCCATGTTGATGTTATAATAGAGGTCTTGGTTGTCATCTTCAACAATCTGAACAATAGTTATAAGCTCTTCATCATCACCTCCATACTCCATTGGTTCCTGTTCACTTGGAATGTCTGGGTTCATATTTTCTTTATTCACATTACTTGAATATTCATCAGTCTGATTATGTGTTACCTCAATACTTTTTTCTAAGACTGTAGTTGCTGTATCTACATGATTCAAAATGCTTTCTGTTGATGGTGCTCCAGGCAATGGAATATCATTCAATAATGGAATACCAACCGGTAGAGGAACATCTGCAGTCAATGTCAAGCCTGGTAACGCTGAATCTGATGGATATGGTATGCTAACTTGAGCAGGCTCTGCGGGAAATGGAATTTCTGAAGTTAAGGATGCTTCAATTTGAAATGGTTCCTCTGAACATGTTGGAGCACCAACTGGTAGTGGAATTTCTGACGGCAATGATATGCCATCTAGTAATTTTGCTGATATTGATGTTGATTCCGATATCAATGGTATTTCACTACATGCAGATTTCTCATATTGTAAGGGTTCTTGAGAAACCGTTGGTGGTTCAATAGGTGGAGGTATTTCAGAACTTGGAGGTAATTCAGTTGGTGGTGGCTCACTTGGCATTGGTATTTCATTTGCTATGGAAAGCACAGAGTTTGTTTGTAATGCTGAAGTCAAGTTTGTTTTGCTTGCATCACCCTGGTGATTCTCATTGTTCAAGGAACTAAAAGTTGTCACTACACTATTATTTTCTGTCTGTGTATCTGCAGCTGCATTTGAGTCTGATTCTGAGCTGGCACAGGGGTCAACAACCCTAATTTCTACACTACTATTAGTTTCACTATCACTTCCCAAGTCATATCGTCTTGTAAATGAATCTTCACTATTGAAGAGGCAGCGATATTTGCCGAATTTTTTGTGCAGTACCACAGTAGGTACTGGTTTTGACGTTTGATTGGTTTGAGAGTCTTGGGAGACGGAAGGTTGGGCGTCTTCGGCAGGCGCCGGGTCCGCGGGCGGTTCTAGCTCAGCGGGCGCGTCAGGAGGAGGGTCGACGGCGGCGGAGGACTCCCCCTCGGCGGCCGCGGCCGCTGCCTTGCCCCGCCGAGGCATCCGCCGCGTCGCTGGCTTCGCTGCTGCCTTCTTTCTCCTTGCCATCGTGCCGCTTGCTCAGCACGGTGACTATCAACCTGTAGACATGAAAAACGAATACAATGACCTCTTTCGATCGTTATTGTTTCAATGCCTGTCAACGCCACATGGTACGAATATTAATTATGGACCTACACACCTAGTTAAGGCTTTTTAGAGGTAATTCGGTCATGTAGGACATGCTGGTATAATATTAAGAAATTTTGATATCATAACCACCGGTTAGAACGTTTCAGTACTATGTTTAATGAATACATGACTACATACCATTACTTTCTTAATCTAGCAATAATGTTTAATGTCATTGGAGTTATGTAAATAACACTACTATTACTCCTCGTAATACATGAATTAAGTATATAAAATAAATCAGCCAAGCGAGTTATATTTTCTCAGTTCATTAAATATTTTTTTAATTATGGCAGCCATCGAGAGTTAGTGTTGAGAAAATCCAAACAAAACATGAAGGTAGTGTTGTATGGTATATTGAAAATAATTTAAACACATAATTATTTTATTAAATTACTTAATTTTGTAGTGATTTTAATTTTATTTTTATCAACTTGTACAAGTTTTTGTCTTGAAGTATAATAATTAAAATCAAATGGTTACAAGTTACAATAGGACACTTAATACTTTTATACACGGCGCGAGTAGCTTGCAGAAGAGATGGTCGAAGGGTCGGCGTTATTTACGTCTCGCAGCATCAAACTTACTATAGACGCGCATTAATAATAGCGTAAGTAAGCGTACAGGCCATACGTGTATGTATGTATATATTTTCATTAAAATACCCTACTCTATAGCTTAGCATATGAACGGAATTCGATTGTATCTTTATGCAATTCATCTGTATAAAAGTACTTAAGGTAAGCGACGCAGTGGGAACTTGTCTGTGTGTCTTTTACTATTGAAGTGATAGGTAGCCAAGAGAAAACCGTAAATTGATGTAGTGCACCAGGGTCTCGTTTTAGATCTATAAAGTAACATTTTCAATTTTACTGTTTGCCTTTCTTTCTAGCCAATTTGTGCGTGCGTTAGAGAGGCAAACAGTGCAATTGTAGTAAGTAACTTTATAAAACGCGACCCAGATGTGCTAATGCCGCTGATACAGCCTGGCAAAAACAGAATAAAATTATAAAGGGGCGGGAATGTAGCCTCGTCCTTTTCAAATTGACATCAAGAGCTAGGCACCTTCGTTTTTTTATTACTTGCTTCGTGTAAAAACCCCGTTATGAAATCATTCACTCAAATATCTTTACATTGCTAAATCGCATCACTACCAATACCATATCACTACGTCACACGATAAACGTCAAACAAACCAAACCAACCGAACTGACCGACACCGTGTCAAAACGGGGCAGTTTTGGCAAGGAATTGTTACAATATTATCAAACTTTCTCAAATATATAAACACTCAAATTGGATCAACATGACTGAAACACCAGAGGTATTAATTTGATGTACAGCTACATTTCGTAAAATATACAGTTTTCTTTATTTTACATCGTTCCCGGGTGTTCGGGGACACGTCATGTCTTGAATTTCATACTAAAATCCACGGATCTTGTTCTCTTTCCTTATTTATCACATTTTCCTGAACTCTTTGTCACCACGGTATTCACTGATAAAATGACACAGACTGATTATTTAATTTATTTGTACAGAAATTATTAATTTTAAATGATTATGAATTTTTAACAGGTAGTTAAAATCAACAAATGGGATGGTGCTGCTGCGAAAAACGCTATCGATGATGCCGTCAGAGAGGTAATTTACACTATTAAATAATTATGTCCACGTATTTCGTCAGATTTGGAAGAAAAATGATAACTGAAGTGTCCAGCCGAATGCAATCAAATTTTTGGCAAATCTAAAAGGCAAAAAACAATAGGTTGGAAGTCACTATTATTTGTATGTTTACCGAGGTTGATTTGTGTATGATTGTCCCATGATATTTATTTATTAAATGAATAGCTGTTTCACATGTTTCATGTTTGTTTGGCTACTCCAACATCTCACAGAGTACTACAAGCCTTCATGTGATGTGATGAGTGCATTTTACACATTCCCAATGTAAATGGTTTTAACTATAACTAAAGAGAAATGAATACTCTTATAATTGTGATGTTATCTGGGCAAAGGGTCCACATTGTTGATGACACTTATGGTATTATCTTGTAAGTTTTTATACAAATACAATGCCGCAAGATGTAAGCACTACCAACAATATGGCCTTTTTGCCCAGATAACTTCACAATTAACAACTAATGTACCAAGGATATTTTTTTGTAATAGTTCCCTGATATGCAGATTCAAGTTCTGGTATATGTTAAATGTTAAACATTTTCTTTGGGTTTCAAGGTGATAACTGGAGATCTGAAATGCAAAGAAAGCTTTGCACTCATTGATGGCCGCCTGTTCCTCTGTGCACTTGCTGTTGGAGTTGCATTATATGCACTGCTCTGGGACTACTTATACCCCTTTCCGCAGTCAAGGTGAGAATACTGAAATTAGCTAAGAGATATTTGTATATCTCTGTCCTAATACTTATGAAACACTAAATTAGTTTTAGTCAAAATTTTATATATAACTAAAATTTTGCAATTAGTATCAATCATAATTAAATGATATCGTCTGTTGACAACCAAACTCACATACAAGGTTGTTAAGAGTAGTGACAGTTTTATAGTGAGTTTTGCTTGTAGTTGCAGAAGATATTTAAGTACTTTATTTTTTATGGCATACAATGTAATTTCTATTTCTGTTGTGAAATCAAATTTAATTAATAAATACTGTGAACAAGTGTGAAAAAGATTTTTTAATGAGAATCTTGTTGTGGGCCATTTCATGAAAATCTTCCAAATTTTTTTTAACATGTATGGCAGGTACTTTCTTGGAATCCATAAAGCGGAAGAAATACTGTCAGTCTCTTACCCAAATTGTGGCCAGTTTTAGTTACATTATTTGTTAAATTAGTATCTAAAATATTTACTAATTATTACCTAAATCTTAATTTTCAGACTGGTGCTAATCATTTGTGTGTCTTCCTACTTTGTGCTTATGGGCATTCTGACCCTATACACCACATTCAAAGAGAAGGGAATATTTGTGGTTGCCAAGGAGAAGGTGGGCAACAACACCAGAGTATGGGAAGCTAGCTCCTATGTGAAGAAGTAAGTTAAATGTTTAAATAAAAGTATAATTAATAGTTTAACATTTGACAGCAGTGACACAATCATTGTGTCAATGTATGTACGAAAAACTGGAACTCTAGCCGCAAAAATGTTAATACAAGTAAATATTAGATGGATCATCATTCATCAAACATTATATTCATAAGTACATGTAAGCAAATGAATGTTCAAAAGAGCTTGAATATTTTCTGAGAAAGTACAGGATACTGGATTCAATGATACTTGTGTATTTTAACTTCATAATTTTTGCACATTTTAATAGCTAACAGCTTAACAACCTATTCTATGCACTTGACAACCTGTTTAGCAGGTAACCATTTAAGTTTTATATTTATTATTACTGTCTCTTCTTTTATCTCGGGCCTATCAATCCCAGTCTTTTGATAGGCTTGCCTGGAGATATGTATCCAACACGTAGGGGCCCTTTTGAGAAATTAGCTGTATTGTAGTACACCTGCTGCAATCCATTAATTACTATTATTGCCTATGACATTTTATTCACTATCAATCCATTTTTTTTGTATACCCACCAATAAATCAATTGCCATGTACCAATTAATCCCCCACAGACCACAAAGCATTCTCTTCACATACATGCGTAAAGTTAACAGGTTCGACGCCGGTGTCACAACATCTGTGACCAACAAAATCTAACTCCTATGCCAATTACACGACACACATCCAAGATCAAAATAACCTAATTTCCTAGTATAAATCAAATGCTACTTCTATGCCAGTGGCATAGAAATACAAATATTTAAACAAGGGTTGTGTCACCGGCATAGTATTTTCGTGTCACACTGTATGCCTGTCACTGGAATAGGAATTAGGATATAAGATAATTTCGATCGCATCGTACATAGTATGGCGAACATGTTTAAATTTTGGCACTTTTTACCGCGTAAAAAAGTTAACAATACCCATTCAAAGTCAAATAATTCTTTATTCAAATTGGAATAGCAACAAACTCTTTTGAATCGTCTAGGTATTAACACGTTCGCCTCCGGTGCTGTTTCACTAAGTGCTAATACTATGTCGATCGAAGTTATATGATAGAAATCTTATGCCAGTGACACGCATGTGTGACCGAAAAGATTCTACTCCTATGCCAGCGACACAGCACTGTGTCAAAAACGTTCGTATTTTTATGCCACTGGCATAGGAGTGAGAACTTGATTGATGCTAGTGGCATAAGAATAAGATTACTTTGATCACGTATGTGTGACACTGGCATAGGAGTACAGTTTTTTCGGTCACATATGCGTGTCACCGGCGTCGAACGTGTTAAAACTACTTCCATTCTTACCTCTCCATTGTTTTTTATAGACATGATGACAAATACAACTTGATTCTGGTCCTCCGCGACTCCAACGGAAAGTTCCGAGAAGCCTCCATCAACAAGTCCTTTGCAAACTTCATTGATACCAACGGAACAGTCGTTCAAAACCTTGTGCTCAATGAAGTCAACAAGTTGTACAACTCACTGTCATCGGAAAAGAAGGAGAAGTAATCTAAAGTTAAGTTTAATGTGTGACTGCAATTTCGTCTCAATAAATAATGTGTGTATTTACGAGTTGTGATTTAAAAATACCTACGACAACAATCAGCCCAAGTAGATGATACCAATCGTCAGTAGAATAAAAAAAAGTATACAAATGTGGCAGACTTTCCATAGCATTTGACGTCTGTGACATATTATATCGTGAAACACGTTTGCAGATATAATATATTTTTCCGTTAATACTATTAAATATCAATAATTTTAACTCGTTCCTAGACAACTGGCCGGAGGAAGCACAAAATAGGGAGTCATGGAGATCCAGGGGAGAGGCCTTTGCCCAGCAGTGGGACACCAGTATAGGCTAGGAAAAAAAATTTACTAAAAATATGTGAACTAAAGGTTTAAGATTCTAAAAGTGCGTGATTATGGAATAATGCTTTAGTTTTATGTACTTTTTTTTTATTCTACTGACGATTGGTATAAGTTATTATGATATAAGTAAAAATCAAACTGGTCAGGAACAATGATTTATATAAATATAATATATCGATTTTTACATAGGTATTACTCGCATTATATTTTAAACCCTGAGAAGTATGTAAAGTATGGTTGTATGGTCATATTAGTCGTGTATGTCATGGCTGACGACAAATAAAGGTCCAAAAATATGTACCTACACCTAAATATGTTAGCAGAAGGATGAATACATATTTTGGGATATTAAGGCCCATATGCATCATGGTTGTGCACCAGAAACATTTCATTAAAAAAATCTATTTTTTTTTTGTGCATAACCACATATAGCCCCGTCTAACCCCAGTATATCCTATTACCATACTCTGTATAGTGCATATTACCTTAGGAGGTAAGGACGAGTTTGCATATTTTCCGCGCTACATTTGTGTGGTGTGGACGTGACCATACAAAAAGAAACTGGAAAAAAAAATCTTATTTGCCAGAGGTTTCACTAATTGGTAAATTTTCTTCGTCTTGTGTGGGTTTATTTTTCATGAATTCATAACTTTTATGCACAACTTCATCAGGAGCTTGCATAAGCATAGCAAATGGCAAATCTGGTATATTATTTTTACAAGCAAATTCCAGAAGGCTGTACAAGTTTTCGGGATTGATTAATTCCATCATCTTTGAAATGCAGTCTGCCTTTAGACTTTTCATTAAGTAACGTGAAGAAAGAAGTAGCAAAGGACGCAGTTCTTCTTCTGTATCGGGAAGTATTCCTAAGTATACATAGTTTTTGAAATGTTGGAGATCTGTCAAGGTAACTCCACACCCTACTTGGCCATCTGTGGTCCCTTTCCAAGGTCCATTAAACTTTATCTTAAAAACATCACTATGAGCAGCAAGGCACACTTTGTGAACTGCTATACTACCTCCTGCAGCGCTCAAGTGGAAGTCTGTCATTACTGTGTCATCATAAAGTCTTGCAAAAGTAACTGTTTCAAACTTAATTACACTTAAATTTATTTCTAGATCAGTAGAAACTGCAAATTGTTTGTCTTCTAAAATCACTTTCTTTATACCAATACATATATTTAACCAGTTTTCTGTGCAAGTAATATGGTCGGAGTAACTTAATTCATTGCATGTAACTTTTAACATAACTGTGTTATGTGCAGCTGGTTCGACTAATTTAGCTACTAACGTAACAGATATTTTAACAGAAGAAGTGCCACCTATAATGAATTCTCGAACAGTATGTTCAAATTCCAGGTATGCTTCAACCATATTGTCATCAATGATATGGTAATCAGCCTCCTCCTTAATTGGACATTTTTTTACTTGTTTCAAGGTTTCAAAATTGCTTTCAATTGTAAACAAAAACTTTTTGTGTGGCCCTCGCTCCAGATTCTTGCAAGTTCTGAGAAGCAAAAGAGAAAGTATGTATTATTTGGTAGAGGTATCTAGATTAAAAAGGTGTGAACTGATTTTAACAAGCAATTTATAGGATACTCAATTGGTATATTGGTTTGACGATTTAACAGGGTCATGAATATACCTACAGGCAATTTTTCCGGTCACCCGAGCGTTACCTATAAGGCTTCAGGAGCGAACTTAAGTTCTAAAAAGGACAAGATAGAAGCGTTGTAGGAGAGTAATGTCCACAAATGGCACACGAAAACTGACAGTCGCTTTTGGAATCTATTTAGTACTACACTACAAAACCTAGGTACTCTGTATGTATGGCTAGAATAGCAACTCAATTCCTTCTACCGTAAATAAAAGAACAATTTTACTTACATTCTCAACGGCATGTTATATTGTAACTTCTATAAAATTAAGTAGATTCCATTAACGTCAATTATTATAACGTTATAAAAAAATATTTTAAGGTGAGGGTAGTTTTGACAGCTCTGACGCAAATTTAATGTATAATCGTACAAACCAACATGCCAGTAAAAAACACGCACAATTCCGATTTCTTTGGTAGCCAAAACGGTGCACCTACTAACTGACAAGTTTATTTGTAATTTGTTTCAAATCGCCGGTTTGGGATCATCCATTAATTACGTCACACCAATTTTATGATTTTTTGACCCCTCCCTCCCCCCTTGTCACACTTCGTCACAATTAACTACATCCTCCCCTCTTAGTGTGACGTCACATGTAGATTTTTAGTTTAAGAAGGTAAAAATTACACCACTTTGAAAGTAACTTTTTATTAGGATTTGCATAAAAGGGTTTGTCAAATTAACGAAGAAAAAATTTACTTATTCTTCCTCCGTCCGATTTTGGATTTTCTATTCTTGATGTCCATGTATTTATGTATGTGAGGATTGTGACGTCACAAACATAAAACTCTTCCCTCCCCCCTGTCACGATATGTCACATTTTGTGGACCCCCTCCCTCCCACTTGAGGTGTGACGTAATTAATGGATCATCCCTTTACAACCAATACTCTCTGTAATAAATAATTGTCTCTTGTCGTAAGTCAGTACTGAATTAACTTAGTACTTAAGATACGAGCATTGTTACTTCCAGTGATAGCAAGTTTTTTTTTACACTTGTATACATTACTAGATGGCGCTAACAACACGTTTGTTTTAGTGTCGACATTCCGTTCTAGATGTCGCTTGACATAAGCAGTGAAGTTAGGTGTACTGAGATTATGTCAAAAAGGGGGGAATGAGTCACGCTTCAGCTCGAGATCGAACGAAAATACGGTCAGTCGGCTAAACCGGGCAGGGGCGTTCAACGCCCGGTCGCGCATGAATGTCATTCACGATTAGCTAATAAGTGTTAGTTTAACTAAAACAACATCCTCGCCCTTAGTGTAATTGTTAAATTACATAACATAGTAAAGATAGTGAATTGAACAAGATATATTTGTAGTGTTTATACAAAATTCTCCTTTTCGTATAAAACAACCTTTGTTGTCCTTGTTAAATTGTTTCTAGTATAACATTTTGTTAAATGTTTTCGACGTAGTTTTACTTTATACAAATAAATTTCTTAAGGTGAGTGTTTAATGCGTATATTTATATTTTTTATTAAATTGTTACCTTAAAATATTGTTCAAACAGGAAGTTCGCGCGCATATTGATATCGCAACGCCTTAATTTTTATTTTTAGTTTTTAGCTTAAGGATATATTTTTTGTACATTTTTGGGGTTTTCTAACGGAATATTTTATTAAGGTTGAATTAAATATTATTACTTCATATTTTTGCGGCAAAATATTTAAGTAAGAACGTGTTCCGTGCATTTTCCTTACTTATCTCAGTGTGAAATAAAAGCCTACGCTACCTCAACGCAATGATAATGACATCATCCTGCCTGGCGTTGCAAGTCAAGGCCTTTACTTTAACCATTTTATGGAGTTACATAAAACTAGTTTTATTTCTTTAATATAGTACTTAAACAATAAATAGATCTATCAGTAAAGTATTAGCAGTTTTCTTCTAATCAACAACACCTCGACATTGTACACACGCCGACACATGATAGGTTTGATGGGTATTTTATTTTACCTATTTCCTTGATTAATACTTATGTCGTATAACTATCTGTGTCGTTTTCAATTATCGCTTTAGTGTAGGTTACCGAGTAAATGCAGCTATGAGTTATTTCTAGCTAATTACAATTTATTTTAATTTATTCGTAAGATCCAAATTTTGGAGCATAGAAAATTGTTCGATTCATCACAATCAAAAGTCATAGGTCGAATCTTTGTACAAAATCCATTAGTTCACAGAGTTAAAATTAAATAAGTAAGTGACATTTACCTGATGGTTGCATTTGCCCCGGGTGACCTTCTCTTTGAATGAAAACGAAGACGACGCGACGATATATATTTTCATTCATAGCAGACTTCGTATTTTTAAAGCTTTTTACCTAACTACAGTATATCGAAAAACTCTCTAAAATTTTGTAAATATATATATACAGGGTGGTCCAAACCTTGACGTCAAAAATTTTTTTTTAGGTTCCCTACGTCATGGGCTATCAGAATATACCCCATGTATGTTAGCCGATTTTTTGTAGTTTTCGAGTTATGAATTTTTGAAAATTTTTTTTTTGACAAATTCTGGAATGAAGAAAAATATTGATAAAAAAAAACTATTGGGTTTTTTAAATATTTTCTTTCTGTGAAAGTATTACTACAAATAAAGCATTTGCTGACAAAAAAATTTGCGTCCTCACTTTGATACAAGTAGGATAAAAAATACAAAATTCAAATTTTTACGTTAAAAATGCATCAAATTAGCATTAATGTACTTAAATAAAAAAAAAAAAACGTATCCCAAGGATTTTTGGTAATGTAAAGACTGCCCTAGACCTTAAACCTTCGTAAAAGCAAAAAAAAAGTTATACTTAATCATGAGGATTTTTCGGAGTAGTCGGTCAAATAAACTTAAAAAAAACTTCTAAATTTTTAATTTAAAAATAAAGTGAAATTTCGTCTGTTTTGTTGTTCTTATCAATAAACAAAGACAGAAAATACCACGAAAACTCAATTTGTGTAGTTATTCAAGTCATTTTTTACTACTTTAAAATTTTAAGTTTTTTTAATAGTAGTAGTAGTTTATTTGACAGACTACTCCGAAAAATCCTCATTATTAAGTATCACTTTTTTTTGGCTTTTACGAAGGTTTAAGGTCTAGGGCAGTCATTACATTACCAAAAATCCTTGGGATATGTTTTATTTTTTTTATTTAAGTACATTAATGCTATTTTGATGCATTTTTAACGTAAAATTTTGAATTTTGTATTTTTTATCCTACTTGTATCAAAGTGAGGCCGCAAATTTTTTTGTCAGTAAATGCTTTATTTGTAGTAATACTTTCACAAAAAGAAAATATAAAAAAAACCCAATAGTTTTTTTTATCAATATTTTTCTTCATTACAGAATTTCCCAAAAAAAAATTTTCAAAAATTCATAACTCGAAAACTACAAAAAATCGGCTAACATACATGGGGTATTCTGATAGCTTATGACGTGAGGAATCTAAAAAAAATTTTTTGACGTCAAGGTTTGGACCACCCTGTATATACTTCTTTGTCATCATTTCATAGGTTTAATACCTACGTAGTTTTATTTTATACATTATAAACAAACCCATAAGTTTGGGCTATTTAGAATCAGTCGCTTATACACGTGGACTGATTTTTTTACTCCATTTTTTGGATGACTACGGATAGTCATCTAACAACCGTTATAATTTTGCCATGTCTGTATTGTCTGTGTGTCCGTTTGTCCGCGACTAGAATATTTAGAACAAATGATTAGAACATTTAAAACTAGCACTCTGTAATTTATTAAAATAATTAAGTAATAAATCCCGCCAAATCAATTATACAATTTTTAGTAAAATAAAGTTGATTACTACTTATTTAAGGCAGGTTTGGTTAGGTACCTCCTAGTACCGATACACGTAAACAAGGAGATGAATAAGAGATGAATATGGGTTCAACAAAAACACTTTTCTTACAAATATGTCATATTCAGATTTCGGAAATACATGGGTCAAAACACTTTTCGTTCTTATTTTGTGTCCCTAAAAAACTTGACGCAGTGGTGATTTTTGTATGAGATGATGTTTTGTTTTCAATTTCTGATGTATGATTTTTGATTTTTCACTGATTTTTTTTTACTGTATACTGAGTCGAAACAGCAACTAAAAGCGTGACAGAGTGGTATGAAACAAGACAACGAAAAGAATTAGGACCCACATACAAAAAAATCACCCCCTTTAACTTTTGAACCGTGAAAACAACGGAATAGAATTACTTATCCCCTATCGATTTAGTCGTTTTCCAATTGTTGTACAATAGGTAGTTATTCTTGCTCGGAAAAAGGACTTAAGTGCCGCTGAGGTTTATATCTGTATATTATGAATTTATGAGACGGGATATTAGTAACTAACGCAAATTCACACTGAGGATGGGCCTACATACATAGGTTGCCTTTTATATTTCGGGATTTGAACGAACTAGGGTTGCCATCTGTCAAATGAGTTTTAAATAGTATAGTTCAAACGTTTTGGCGGCAAAATAAAGAAAAAAAAGTTTTGTGTCTGATCGTATTTTGTTTTTAACTGGTGATTGAAAAAATATCGCATCGGGCTATCACGGAATTAACTCGAGAACATTTTCGGGCGTTTATTTTTACGATTTTCGACGCGGCCTCAGTCAGCAACAGTTCATAGAAGAAATTTTTTCAACTTTTCGAGATGAAGCACCATCATGGACGAGTGTTTATCGTTGGTCTGCAGACTTTGTTCATGGCTGAAGTTGGCTTGATGACGAGTTCCGCCAAGGTCGTACAAAATCAGTGGTTGTCCCGAAAAACATTGACGCTGTGCGTGAACTAATATTGCAAGACCATCACGTGACATATCGAGAGATTGAGACGTTCTCGGACATTAGTGGGACCAGCATACAAATAAAATTGCATGACCATTTAGCTGTTAAAAAAATTTTTTCTCGGTGGGTACCACATAATTTAAGTAATTAATTGAATCAGGCGTTACTTTGCGGAAGTCCATATTCAAGGATGAACAATATTGCTTTGCTCTTCCGCGATACAGAATGTGTAGCTAATTAGTGTAACCCGCTATAATTACTTGCGTATTTTTTGCATGCAATTAATTTTCCCACCCTCCCGCCGCAAAAATAAATACGCAAATAACTATAACAAACCACCACCAATAACACTATACTCGACACGTGTTTCGCCTCTCTACGAGGCATCATCAGGAGTTGACGATGTTGTCGGTCTGGTGTCCGGCAACAGAATGAGCTGTCCTGTCTGGTCGGCCATATTTATAACCTCACCCTGACCCCGCCCCCTACCCCCTTCTCCCCCCCTGGCAACGGAAAAAATTCGTAATAACGGCGATGACGCAACATTCAGCTGCTCGTTAATAATTACACCTCTACCGTTGTACCTAACTATTTCCAATTGTTCCAGAACGTTCAAACGTAAACCTTTATCACAAACGTGCAGAACATTAAAAGAGTGGTCCTCAGATAAACTATGGCCACTCTCTATCAAATGCTTCGCGAAATTTGAACGTTCTGGATGGTTATGCCTATAAGATGTAACATGCTCCTTATACCTTGTGTTAAAATTACGGCCCGTTTGCCCCACGTACACCTTATTACAATCATCACAAGTTAGCTTATACACACCAGACTTCTTGCCCGTCTCAATTTGATCTTTGCCGTTACAAAGTTTTGAATGTAACGTATTGTTTGTCTTAAAAGCAACATTAATATTATTAGACTTCAAAACTTTGTAAATATCATCTGATAGTTTGCCAACATACGTAATGCTTGCCTGAAATTTCTTGGTGGGTTCAGACGGCCGTGCAGCATACAACATATTATTGATCATACCATTCTGTTTCTTTCTGATTATACCATCCACAACTGACTTATCGTAGCCGTTAGAAACCGCCAAGTGATAGATGTTATTCAATTCTAGTTGATAATGGTCATCAGAAAGAGGCACAGTCAACAATCTAACTAGAATTGAATAACATCTATCACTTGGCGGTTTCTAACGGCTACGATAAGTCAGTTGTGGATGGTATAATCAGAATGTTCGCTTTGAAAGACCCACACTGTCGATTGCTACTTATTTTTGGGTTCATATGAATAGATCCAGAATTCTCACAGGTGACGAATTCTGGATCTATTCATATGAACCCAAAAATAAGTAGCAATCGACAGTGTGGGTCTTTCAAAGCGAACAAAATCCAACAAAAGGTGTTCCTGCACGAAGTAGTGCAAAACAATTGGTTGCCTGTTTCTTTGGAAACACCGGGTATATTGAGACCGTTGCTTTGGAAAAACGTAAAACAGTTACTTCTGAATGGTACATAACCATTTGTTTGCCAGAGGTGATTGAAAAATTCAGGGAAGCCAATCGCCGAAAACAAATTATATTGCACCGCGATAATGCGAGTCCACACCAGTCGGCACAAACATCGGCCTTTTTGAAAGCCCAAAATATAGATTTAATGGGTCATTCATCATATAGTCCTGATTTGGCTTCCAATGATTTCTTTTTGTTCCCAAACATCAAAAATAAACTGCGTGGTCAACGATTTTTGACACCCGAAGCAGCGGTCGACGCGTTCAAAACGCACGTTTTGGAGGTGTCCCAGTCGGAGTGGTCCGACTGTATTCAAAATTGGTTCTACCGTATGAAAAAATACATAGACCTCACAGGAGAATATTTTGAAAAACAATAAAGTCAACTTCATTCGTATAAACTTGTTAATAATTTCAAATCCCGAAATATAAAAGGCAACCCTCGTATCTTGGCGGTTTTTTAAATATGAATAAAATTCGTCATATTATAAGCGTTGTCACATGTCGTCAATATTCTCATTCCATGTTTTAGCGGCTAGGATTAGAATTGCCATACGTCCGGACTTTTTACAATTTACCTGATCAAATAAAATTATATTATTTTTATAAAGTTATTTAAAAAAGTGGACAAGTAAAATAATAACCCCATTATTCATAAACGTGTAACTTAGTAAGCAGATAAGTATATATTGTTTGACTCTTTCCGTCTTATCTATATATCTATAAGACCGAAAGGGACAAAGAATACTTATCGGCTTGCTATTCTTACTAAGTTAGGAGACGTTTGAATAAGAAGTTGTTAGAAGTATAAGTGGGTAAATGTATATCAAATACTAAACAAAATTACAGGTAGGTAAACGTAAGGCATGACATGACACAGTATACCGTAGTGCGTAGCTGCTGTAGTCTGGCTTTGCTAAATCTCTGTTACAAGGTGTCCGGACTTTAAAGGTAATATTTCATTTTATCATATGGCAAAGCCTACATATGAATGACCCATAAATACCTATTATTAATAACTAATATTTGGTTTATTGATGGACAAATAAATATAGAAGGTAGATTAGGTCTTTATCCACATAGAAACAGAGCTAGAAGTAGTAAACAACTTCACCTTATTAGTAATAAATATATAAACCCATATTAATTACAAGTCCAATGTTAAAAAGCAAACAAAAAACTACCGATCTCTCGACAGCTTTATCCACGTACTATGCACACGATTACTAATGTTTCACTACGGGATTGTATCATGGGGTAAAGCACTGACTTGCCATCGCATCAATCAAATAAATTTTATATTAAGTACCGAAAAAAGTCAAAAAAGTATAAAGGATATTTTATTTAACTGAAGGATAGCTAGAAGGTACATCATAATTGGCTTTAAACTGGTAACCACAATCACAAAGAGGACCCGTCCAGTGACGAAAAAGAGAACCCTAACAATTAGTTGATGTACCCTGCAAGTGTCACCTGACTTCACGCGTCCGTCTCTATTAAACCGTACCGCGGTCATTATTTCGCAAGCTCAGGCTATTTTAGTTCTGGCTACAAACGTGTTAGTTATAACGTCGTGCATTGAACGAGATGTATAGAATAAAGTACCTACGTACGGCGGCATGTAAACTCTCGCTTGCTCTCTCAAATAAAATTGGAACTGAATGCGACGAACGTCGAAGCTCTGCCAACATTCACCTATATCCGATTCGATCGAACAGATATGCGGCCAACGACATTGTATTGTGCCTAAAACCTACAGACCTGAGTAGCCCCAGACACGCGTAACTGTACTACAATCTAGATTGTGGATATTATTAAACTAGCTATGTATAGATAGACGAGGCGCGAGTTGTATGATGAGACCTTGAACGTTATCGCGGGAGCGGTTAGACTGACAAGTCGGAAGCGATAATCTCGATAATTAGGAGTTTCAATCTGTTCGATAAGAGGACTATTGTAATTACTTTTCTTTAATTATATCATTAGAAGTTTTTCTTCGTGGTCATTCTTAGTCAAAATTTCGCATTGTTCGCATAACAATCACGCGCTCAAA
>JALPQI010008646.1:0-44186 GCA_025490895.1 Thaumatotibia leucotreta
AAATAGTTAGACGTGCAAGTTCGTCCTGACAAGTTATACCTAACTGTTTTAACGATCTGGTTGCCAACCAAGGAGCTGAGGCCGTGCCATATGTGACTGTGTTTAATTTGTATTGTTTTATTGGCTGTGATGGGTCAGACCGCCATAGAATCTGCTGCAAGCTTCGTTGATCTTCTCGTATATAAATTTGTCTATACATTTTAGCTACATCAGACGTTGTGACAAACTTGTGCTGTCTGAACCTTATTAGAATACTCAACAAATCATCTTGGACAACTGGGCCTATGTGTTGAATGTCATTGTATGACTTTCCTGAGCTCGTAACAGCTGATCCATCAAATACAGATCTTAATTTTGTTGTCAAACTTTCGCGTAGAATTCCATGATGCGGAAATAGATAAGAGAAGGTATCGTTTTGTGGGTTTATATTTTCTGACATGTGACCTAAATCTATGTATTCTTGCATGAATGTAATATTGTTACGTTCGTGGGGTGGGTTTTCTATAGAAAATGTATAAATAAGCCACTAATTAAAACTGAGACTTAAATTACTAATTAAAAGAACAAACACTAAACTAAAACACTAATCACACACTTAACACGTCACACTGATTCACTTTTACACTCTTAAACTCGCAGTTAGATTCGCAGTCTTCACTCTCGATGTTAGCTCTTCGCTGTCTCGATAGAAACTACTCCCCGGCCGGGTCATGCTGTGTATTTATACCAGCCACTCAAATCTACAAAGTACGAGAAGATTCGACATATACCGATTTGTACTTGAGAGGCCCAAAAGGGGTCCTGAAAACGCCTGAAAACGGGTTTTCAGGTTATTGCGCCATCCGATAGAGGGTATCCTGAAACGGCCTGAAAACATGTTTCAGGCGCCTGAAAACGACGGTATCTGGGGTGAATATTTGATGTTGTAGTATGTGAAAGAGGACCTTCTGAAACGGCCTGAAAACGCATTTCAGCCTGCTGAAAACGCTTCTAACGTGTCTAAAATCATATTTGTAGTTTTAATCATGCCACCGGCGTAACACTACCCCCTCCTAAGACATGCTCGTCCCGAGCATCATTATTTCCGTGGTATTTGGCGAGCCGGTCAATGTGAACAATCTTGCATGGGCTTCGTAAATTCCTCCGAATCCGATATGAAACGTCATTGATCTTCGTAACCACTGTATTAGCTGCCATCCATGGTTTACCGTTGGATACTTTTTCCACAACTACACATCGACGACCTCCCTGACTTGCTGTTCCTGGTAAACGCACTGGGACTCGAACCTGTGCCTTTGGTAGGAGAACAGTTCTTCTAGAGCAGTAAACATTCCCACTAATTCCTCCTTCTATAGGAACCTCATCAAATCTAGTTTTCAGGACTCCAACTTCCATGTCAATTTTATAACCATGGCACCTCATAAAATCTAGTCCAATAATACAGTCATCAATTATGTCGGCAATAATCACTTTATGCCGATAAATGTGCTTGCCGATTCTTAAATCCACCCCTGTCTCCCCCCTGATGGGAATATGCTGGCCAGTAGCTGTAAGCAGCTGTAGATGCTTAGGTTGGACTACATGACCTCGAGTCAGGTGTTTCAGAAGCCAATGATTAATCACCGTCCGAGAAGCTCCGGTGTCGATAGTAAGGTGCATGGTATTCCACCAATTTCTCCCTTGACGACCAGACTATTCCCGTCGTTGACTTGTGAGATCACTACTGGGACATTTCGACCTCCAGCCAGCACTCGTCCCTTAGTCCTGGCTCTTACTCGTTTCCCTGCTGCGGCTCTGGTCGTACAGAGCCCTTATTTCTGGTCACAGGGGATTCATCCCGTTCTCTCCTGCTGCTTCTTTTCGGGCAACTAGTTTGTATATGGCCCCGTTCTCCACAATGGTAACATCGCGGCCCAACCTCCCGATGAGATGCAATCCTTCTTTTCAGGCAACTAGTTTGTATATGGCCACGTCCTCCACAATGGTAACATCGTGGCCCAAACTCCCGATGAGGTGCAATCGGCTCCCTGGCAGATACCTCACGTAGCTTATACGATCTTGATAGATCTTGGCGTACAGCTTCAACTTCTAGGGCATGAGCTACGGCATCCTTAAGGCTTTCGTGGTGCCCTAATCGTACTGCCGCCCTTACTTCCAAATCTCGGATCCCATCAACAAATGCCTGCACCAGCATGGTTTTTATCAAAGAGTCAGCTGAACGTTGGTATGCCTTTCTGACCAGCTTTTCAATTTCCAGGGCCCATTGTTGCAATGTCTCATTACGTCCCTGCGTTCTGTCTTTCAGCTGAGCTCGGTAGACATGTTCCAGATGACTGTCTCCGTAACGGGCTTCTAATGCTTCTAGAAGCCGGTCGTAAGTTTGCTCTTTTCCAAGAGCTTCCAGAATTGTAAGAGCCTCGTCACGAAGTGCCAGCGTCAGAGCCGTCATCGCTTGCTCCTTACTCCAACCGTTTGCTTTGGACACGGACTCGAACTGTAGCTTGTACGCCGCCCATGAAGATGTTCCATCAAAAGGAGGTGCCTTAAATTTTCCACCTCCCGGCACAGATATCTCAGGGGTGCAGGGACTGATGCCACTAGCTACTTTTAATTCAAGCTTCTGGAGGCGACGCTCAACCGCTTCCTCTACAACATGAATCTTGTTCTCCATGTCACTGAGCTTCCCTTGGACTGCGTACATTTCTTGCTTCCATTCAGTAGCAGCCTTGTGCAACTCTTGAAGAATCAATTTCGACTGTTCTTCTTGTTTCCGCGACTGTTCTTCTTGTTTCCGTGACTGTTCTTCTTGTTTCCGCGACTGTTCATCTTGTTTGCGCGACTGCTCCTTCAGGAGAATCAGAATAGTTCTGAGGTCTACGTCTTGAGTACTCTTAGCCTGCAAACCAGACGGACCGGGCTTAGATGCAGTATCCTCACATGCTGGAGGCTCTTCACGTACTGCAATATCCTCCTGCGCTGCAGGTTCCTCACGTGCAGTTTGGCTCCGGGTCACAACTCCTTTTGGCTCGGTCTCGTTGTCACGTGGCGTTATACCCATTTTCTATCCCGCTTCTGACACCAAATGTTACGTTCGTGGGGTGGGTTTTCTATAGAAAATGTATAAATAAGCCACTAATTAAAACTGAGACTTTAATTACTAATTAAAAGAACAAACACTAAACTAAAACACTAATCACACACTTAACACGTCACACTGATTCACTTTTACACTCTTAAACTCGCAGTTAGATTCGCAGTCTTCACTCTCGATGTTAGCTCTTCGCTGTCTCGATAGAAACTACTCCCCGGCCGGGTCATGCTGTGTATTTATACCAGCCACTCAAATCTACAAAGTACGAGAAGATTCGACATATACCGATTTGTACTTGAGAGGCCCAAAAGGGGTCCTGAAAACGCCTGAAAACGGGTTTTCAGGTTATTGCGCCATCCGATAGAGGGTATCCTGAAACGGCCTGAAAACATGTTTCAGGCGCCTGAAAACGACGGTATCTGGGGTGAATATTTGATGTTGTAGTATGTGAAAGAGGACCTTCTGAAACGGCCTGAAAACGCATTTCAGCCTGCTGAAAACGCTTCTAACGTGTCTAAAATCATATTTGTAGTTTTAATCATGCCACCGGCGTAACAATATATTGCGCTTTAAATTCCGGTTCACGTTTAAATTTGCGCTCTAACGAGTGAAATCTTGTCAACGCTTGATCTTTAGAGTTACCTAACACCTCGGGGGACTCTTTAAGTGGTACAGTTACAATGAACTTCCCATCTGGGTGACGCGTGGTAGTAGTTGTAAATATGCGTTCACATTCGGTATTCGTGTTAGATTTATTGTATGGGTTATCAATGTTAGAATAACCGTCAGTGTCAAAAAAATTGTTTAGTTTTTCATCTAGCTCTGTGTTTGAAAAATGGCAATGGACTGTACTTTGTTTAGTTTTGTATGAGTGTGGTAGTTTGACGACGAGCCATCCTAGTTTTGTTTCAACGAGTGATGGTCGATTCTTGCCTAGGGATAACTCATTATAGAGAAGTACATCCCAAAATATATCACCGCTCAATAGCATCTGCACCTCTGAAGGTTCAAAAAATGATGGATCCGCAAGGTGGATGTGAGAGGGGATTTGGAAGCTACTGCAATCAATCGGATTTGTTGGAAGTAGATCAGTAATCTCCGATACAACGGAGCATCCGATGCTGGTTGTGTAGTTATTGTTATATAGAGATGACATGTTGACATCGCATCGTTTGGCGGAATGAGATGTTTTGTTTTCGAGTAATTTAACTGTAGTGAATGCAGGATAACTGGGTATTCCTAATTGTATTTGTAATGATTCCTTAATGTATGACATCGATGATCCGTTATCTAGAAGGACACGAACCTCGTGTGGTTGACCGGAGCTATCTTCGACACTGATTATAGCAGTGGACAGAAGAGTTCGGCGAATTGGGCTACGGTGTATTGAGGATAGTGTGATGTTGCCTTGTACAGGTTTAGATAGATCCTGCACATATGGTTGGGCAACACAGTCACTGTTAGTAGATGATTTGCTAGCTGTTGGTTCGGTAGATGGTGTGCTGATGTGCAATAATGTATTATGACGTTTAGTGCACAAACGACATGAACTAAGTCGACAATGCTGTTCGTCGTGCCCTGTGCGAAGACAGTTAGTGCACAGATTTAACTGGTTTATTTTTTCAACGCGAGATTCTATAGACATAGCCTTGAATTTAGGACATTGATATATGGTATGATAATTTGCGCATACAGGGCATTTGTGTTGTTTTTGTTTGACTGTCCCATTTGCGACAAAAGTGGTGGGTCGGTTGTACGTGATATCACTATGCCTACGAGGAACTATTTTAGATTTCGTCTGAGCCTCCTCCATCGTTTCGAGGAGGTCAGCGCGACCTTTTAGAAAATTAGTGAAGTCCCTATATGTGGGAGTACCTACAATTTTGTTATGTTCGGTTTCCCAGTCGCGCAATGAGACTGCATCGAGCTTGCTAGTCATCATATGGATGATCAAAATATCCCAGTGTTCAGTAGGTAAGTTTAATGTTTTTAACGCTCTCAAGTTTTTATTTACCCAATCTGTCATATTACGCAAGGCCTTTGAAGACTCTTGTGTAATTGGTTTGATACTGAACAGAGCTTGAATATGGTTGTTTACTAAGATACGATTGTTATTAAAGCGCTCGCACAGCAAGTCCCAAGCGACATCGTAATTATCAGTTGAAAATTCTAATGATTTAATGATTAACGACGCACTGTCTTTCAAAGAGTTTCTTAGATAGTGGAATTTATGAATTTTAGGTATGGATATGTTATCGTGTATAAGTGATTTGTAAGTATCGTGGTACTCTAGCCAATCCTGATATCGACCAGAGAAAGTCGGGAGATGAATGGTTGGAAGTTTAATATTTGGCTTACTTGAGAACACAGTATCACCTGGACCCGCCACCGATGCGCTGTCGTGCACCGCAGAGGCAGCCCCGGCGGGCGCAGCATGCTTGCTGAGCAGGTCTTGCGCAGCAGCCATGGCGCCAAAGTACCGGTTCTCGAAGGAAGTTCGCTCAGCGTACTCCTCATCTGGAATTTCCGTCAAGCTTTCTATATCGTTTTGTATGGAATCGAAATCGTTATACATTTCTGACATTTTTGCATGCCGCATAGTAAGCTCTTGTATTTGTACACTATTAAGCTCACTGCTGGGTAGCAAAGCATTTAAGACATCTTTAAAAACAGTCAGTTTTGCTTTGTAGCTAGCTCTGCTTTTCTTTAATGATTTTAAGTTATCCATGGTGAATATTAAAGAAGCAAGCGAATCAATTAATTAATTTATTTAAGTTTAAATTAATATTTGAAAATGGGGGATGAAACCGAAATAAATCTCAAACTGCCATACAGCTGCAAACAAAAAAATACACGTTGCAAAAAGCAAAGGTTTGTGAAAAAAGACGAAACTATTAGAAATATACTTAAATTTTATGCGAAGCGTGATTAAGCAGGCAGAAGGATAGTGTGATAAACGTGCAAACAGGCCACGCCCGAACTACCGCCACTCGCGGCAGCGCGCAAGTCACGTAGGCAGCCGGTCGGCGCGTATGGACTTTGCCCCCACACCAGTTCTGGAATGTTCGAATTTAAAATTAGGTTAATCTGCAATAAATGTTCTGTATTGGCTCAGACAGAGGCAACACAGTCGTCTAGACCTGAGAAAGAACTAATTTGTATGTGAAATAAGAAGAAGAAAAACACGATTTAAGTTTAGAATTCCAAAATGGTAGAAATTTTGATAAATATTATAGGGACTATTCCTTAAAGGAATAAATTAAGTATAGATGAAGTGATGAATCGAAATATTTGATTTAGTTTTGTGGGGATATGAAACCTTTAGATAGTGGTTTCGACGGAAAAAAAGCACAGTATAATTAGCAAGTAAGATCAAAATAGATTGGAACGAACTCACACAAATGCCACTGCAAACCCTTTTCCTGGTGTATCCTGGCGTCTTCTCAAAAATGGCTCATCGCTCATATCCAAAATGTCCGACTCCTTTGTTCGACCGCGCCCATGACTTCCTTTGTCCTTTAGATAGTGGATTATTCGGTGTCATCCGGCTCGAAATTGTTGGCGCAGGTTCTTGTGGAGCTGAAATGAGGTAGCCGACACTGGATTTTGGATTTTTAAAACAATGGTTTACTGACGTTAGCGATTAAATTTACAATTGAGAAAAATGAGACGTGCTTTCGGCGTCGTGTCGGATCGGAGAGTGCTGGTGGGGCCGGCCGGCCGGGGGGCCGCGGCGGCGGCGAGTGATCGAGGTGTGCTCACGCACACATGGATAGCGCGTTAACAATAATGACACTTGGAATGTATAATTAATAATTATATTTCGCGTACATCTTACATTGCACTTGCGTTGCAGGCTGGATCGGCCGTTTACATTACTTGTAGGCACATCGCATACACGATGCATAACCTCATGACATAGTATCAAATCAAATAATGAGCTATACCATCATATCATACGTCATCAGAAACTCAGTGACCAGTCGAAGGTCATTAGTTTACGGCCAGGAACAACATTCAATGATGAAGGTGGTGTGGAATCTAATGGAAGCGATTTGCCTATAGTCATCACTGATGCGGATGACAAGTCCACATCACATCTGGCATTGAGCTAGCGACCGCTGAGGTTATGTGCTAAAGCCCCCGGGTCTTTACCTCCCTAGTTTTCGACAAAACTAACATTGGGTTCATCAGGAGGCTCCTCAAATAAATATTTTTCATCGCAATTCGTCTCCTCGTTTCATATTGCTAGTGCTTCGTGCAAAATACAGTTCCAAATAAACAAAATAAATAATTAATTAATATTATAAATAAAAATAGTTACAGTAGGTACATATCTGGAACGAATATGTATCTCAAAATGTACAAAACGCAAAAAAAATGGTAATTTAAAAAGACACGATATCGGGCTAGAGGTGCCATATGGCATCGACAATAAAGATTTGGTCATAAAGTAAACGAAATGAATGCATATTTAATAATTTCATTAAATAATGGTTCTCTAATGTGTACTGTTTCGATTAAAGGCAAAAAATTATGAATATCAATCACAATTGTCGAAATTATTAAACATTTACCTGAACACGTCGTCCATTTTTCCACATTATTTCTAACGTTGATATTTAACTCGTTTTAACTTGCATTATATGTACTTTGGTTCGCTATTCACTAGTTTAATCAAAAGATACGTTTCTCCTTGGCCGATTTGATATATAAAATCTTCACTACTCACAATATCTAGGTAATGTGCCGCTAAAGACTAAATGTCTAAAAGATGATGCCATTTGGCATCGCTAGCCGTTAATGGGTTAAGTTATTACACAGAATTCAATTCGGCATAGCTCTCTTGATGCACAATATACTAATACCAATAATTAAACTCAACTACCCTTCTTAGCTAATCATTAAAAATGTTATAGATTAAGCTAAGAAGTACCTAAGGAAATCTGTAATTTTTATCATTGGAAGAAATGGTTGAATTTTTTATTTTATTTAATTTGATGATTATACTTACTTCAATTGTTGGATTCACAACTTTACACAAGTAAATGTTACATGTAACGCTGCACGGAACTGTAACATAATTTGAAATACAAGCAATATTAAGCACATAAATCGCCTTTGATAAAAAGTATTTGCGTGTCTCCTACCCACGGTAAAATGTTTCCCGCGCTTTGACGTTTAATTTGCTGAAAAAAAAACGGCATGTGTATTTGAGTAATCATCTGTGGAATGCAATGAGCTAAACACAAGTGTATCATTTGAGTATGTATTAAGCAGAGTTCCTAAATGTTTAAGAGGTATTATGAAACACAATTTTATGAAAAACACTTATGTAAAAATGTAAGTGGGTAAGTATAAAATCATCGTTTCATTTTCTGTTATTTATTTTTATGGTATCTGTTACTCGCGTAATTTAAATAAAACACGACGTGTACTACACTAGACGGCCGCTCCTGCCAAGGATCCTCTTGATGGGTAATCATATGTCGAAAAAACATCGATGTAATCTACGTGAGTAACGTGTTTCGCTAAAGTTTTGATGTTTGAGTCTCACGTTCCATAGGTATACCGTAAACAATTATGGCTGAATTTGACATCTTTAACACGTATAATTTTAACATGAGACACGTTCATAGATTTATTTTTACGTTAATTACTAATCATTATCATCATTTTTAGGCCGTGTGGTGACGGCAGTAAGAATACATTTGTCACCACCCCAACTCCTTCTTCGGGTGTCGTAAAAGTCGACTAAGGCATTGAAGTGTCACTGACCATTATTTGATATAAAAATGATGATGGGCAGCAACTTCATCACAGTGGACACAATACTGCGATCGCCAATCCGCTTGCCCAGCGTGGCGATTATGGGCATTTACCTCCTAATGCGTCTATACGCATAGTTAATAGGAGAGGCCTACGTCCAACAGTGGACTATCATAGGCTGATGATGATGATCATCATTTTCACTAAAAATGTATGTGACCTCAAGGTTTAACTTTTTCTACTGGCAAACGGTATAGTTATTATTCTAAAATCAAATTTTCTATGAATATCAATGATTCTAGATAATATAATATAACTAAGTACGTACAATAGCTTGGCTATAAACCATTGATTATTCGACAAACTGTTAAATAATAACAATCGCAAACCGAAAATATCTTAGAGGCGGCGGCAACGTTTGAAATTTTATTATACACAACAACGTTTATTGGAGATGTTGTATAGACAAAATAATCATTAACCCTTCGCCCGCCAAAGACATCATAATAATAACAATATCATGGCGATCAAAAGCAGCGCCTCCGGCGACAAGCGACGCTGTTAATTATTAATTATTTGGCGCCAACACTTAAGGATTAAACCAGGTAATATCCAACTACACAAAGGAACGACATACATAAATTATATAATCTACAATTTGTGTATCTACATGTCTCGCTTTTACTCATACTCATACCTACTCGTATACATGAAATAGCTACGATTTTGACGATTTAATCTTTTAACGGCCACCGTAGCCTATTGTATTCCTTGGTCGTGTGTGTACATTGTGTAAATAAGAATTTTTGTACCGCCCGTGGCACACACAATGTTTTTCATCACACCTGTGAGGCAAAACAAGAAAATAAAACAATATATTTTCACAAAAATACTTTAAAATAGTCTAAATCATTTCTCAAAATCAGAGATGAAATCTCGGCGCGGCGCGCGCCGCGCTAGTGCGACGTAGTGTTGTATGAAAATCCTTGACAGCCCTAGGGTGTAATGACGCATCTACGGCGCGCATCGCCGTAGCGCATTGGCGCACTTACCGAACAGGTATGATGAAAAGTGTATTTAGTCACTACCTGCGTCAATACGGCTGCTTTTTAAACTTGTAAGGCCCAACGTCCTATTTTTAGGACAACAAAATTTACTCATAACGGCCCATGACGTCATATTTTTCATTATGAATTTTATTTTGTAAGGCTCAAAATTAAAAATAAAATGTCATTTTTTTAAGACAATGGGTTATTATTTTACTTGTCCTAAAAATAGAATATGCCTTACGAAGTTAACGGAGACCTAGGCTCTCCGAAACACGATGCGCGTAGTTAGCTTAACCGTTTAATTATATTTACTTATAGTTATTATGTCTCACGAAAGTTAAAATTCAATCATATTTGTTTATCATCGCCTACGACGCACTTCACAGGAATCATCAGATCAACCTATCAGCCACTACTGGACACAGGCCTCTTCTGTTACCTACGCGTACAGACGCATTAGGAGGTAAATGCACATAATCGCCATCATCTCAGAGACAACATATCGATTCTCAGAGTTTTTGGAAAATGCTGAGTATATTTGCATAATATATTATTTTGTTCACTCTACGCATTATGTGCACTCAGTTTTTTGGTACCTTACGCCACTCTAGAATTTAAATGTGTCTAAAATTAAATATACAGGGTGGTCCAAACCTTGACGTTAAATTTTTTTTTAGGTTCCCTACGTCATAGGCTATCAGAATATACCCCACCCCATGTATGTTAGCCGATTTTTTGTAGTTTTCGAGTTATGAGTTTTTGAAAAAAATTTTGTTTGAGAAATTCTGGAATGAAGAAATTTGTTGATAAAAAAAAACTATTGGGTTTTTTTAATATTTTCTTTTTGTGAAAGTATTACTACAAATAAACTGTATGTAAAAACTAAATGTATGGGAGCGTTTTAAGTTAGTATTTTTAATATTATTACATCTATTTAGAAAAAGTTATAAATGTAATTTTACTCGATGGGTAACGTACTTTCGATATCAGTTAAAAGTGTTCTGATATCTCTCATGTTTACGGAATTATGGTCTGTAAACACTTATCGATTACACCCTGTAGACAAAATAATCACTAACCCTTCGCCCGCCAAAGACATATATACTTTTACAAAAATAAACTAGTTAAAAAAACCAATAGTTTTTTTTTATTAATAAATTTCTTCATTCCAGAATTTCTCAAAAAATTTTTAAAAAATTCATAACTCGAAAACTACAAAAAATCGGCTAACATACATGGGGTATATCCTGATAGCTCATGACGTGAGGAATCTAAAAAAAAAATTTTGACGTCAAGGATTGGACCACCCTGTATATAATAAGTAGGTAGATATTCCTAGTAGATATTAAATCAGGTCATTTTGACATATTTCCCGACTGGTATAGGTACAATCAAGGGCATAAATATGTATACACTTTTTTATCTTATGCCGTTAAGTAAAATAAGGTGCAAAAGTATATACATATTTTTTATTTGACTATACTTAGAGTTCCCAATGTTTCAAATGAATGGTAAGCAAGTTGCCGATGCTCACATCTTTTACTGTTAATATATTTTAAAGCTGGGTGAAACCGTGAATAAACTTGCCTTTAGATAAGCTATTTTTTGCTCGGCAACACTTTTCGGACAATCACCTTGGTTACGACTTTCTTTATCGAGATTATGATCCCTTATAATGCTTAGGGTTATTTGAAACACAGTTTTATTTTATCGTTGGAATGGAAATATATAAGGAACTAACTCAAAAGGTACATATCTGCCACCAACGAACATGACCACACCAACACTGTTGTGACAACAAGGTAGTGATGAGTTAGAATAATTATCTATTTATATTTAAATTCTATATCAACTTATACAGGTGCAATATACGTTGTAACTAGCAATGTACCGAGGAGAAGTTTCATAAATTACGAAACTTCTATAAAAAAAGTTCTCAGCAAGTTAGATTTTACAAGCTATCTAATCATGCCAAAACCGTTGTATATAGTATATACATGCCTTTTAACGTACATTCTTATGCCTTGTTTACTTAATTGTGAAATATAACATTGTTCATAACTATTTTTTATAAGTTCTTGTGGAAACATTCTCAATGAGAAGTTACTTTTAAAATCTCATGAAAATTGTCGGAAATTTCCAAGCATATGCCCGAAATTTTGGAAATGTTCTGCAGCTTGTTGCTAGTTGTAACATTTTGTATACAGTGTGTAAATCTAATACAGGCTATCAATTAAACCAGGTATGGGATTCATTAGTGTAATCATGAATTACGAGGTTTTTCTTAAGTTACACTTAATTATGACCCCACAGAATTTTTTAAAGATTTTCGGAGCAGCAATGTAAGTACGAACATTTTGTTAATATTGATGTGGCAGTTACGTCATCTGCTTTTGAAATTAGCTGTCAACGAGCGTTTAACTTGAGTGTGTTGCTCTACATTGCGCGCCGAATTATTTTGTTGCTCTAATTTTAAGTAAAAGTTTAAAGCTTCGCCCGTATTAGACTTACACCCTGTATAACCCTTGCCTAGCTTGTCTAGCGGCTTAGCTTGTGGTTATGTCGTCCACTTCTATTCCTATAGTACACCAAGCGAAGGAAACTCAGAAGAAAGAACTCGTGTATAAACGAATTTTGGCATAGTTGTAGGGAATGGTGTTTTAAACCACATACTAAAAGTACTGGTGGTTAGGGGTGGAGCCAACGGAGGGAGGGGGGTGTAAAGGTCCTTATTTTTATTTTTTCGTAAATAACTCGAGAACCGTGGATTATAGCAAAAAACGTTCCAGTACATAAGTAATCTACATAAAATTCTCTACAAAAAAGATCGAAACATGTTTCTTCTGGGATCAATGTGTCATGAGATAAGAAAGCAAGAAGACGGACACTAAAGAAATAAACACAGTTGTGTAAGTAGGTATGGCACATACAGAATGCTCGACAAAAGATTGTAATGCTCAATTCCTGACCATATTTAGAGTCTTTAGTGTTACATAAAATTTCATGGATTCGGCTTGGTTTCAGAGATAATCAAACTTTTTTTCGAAATAAGTTTTTCGACGTAGCTCGTCATAAAACTTCTTTTTGATTATAATGCTACCACAATGTGTTTTAATATTATAAAATATTTTTTTTCTCTTTTATTTTAGACTTTTTGACATTTTCAGTACTTTTTATCATAACATAACAACAATTTGTTAAAATTATTTATTTTCATATTTTTTTTACGGACAGGTTATTTCGTCGTTTATTCCCATTTTTTGATTGCCAGGCAAAAGGTGTGGTAATATTAAAACACATTGTGGTAGCATTGTAATCAAAAAGAAGTTTTATGGCGAGTTACGTCGAGAAACTTATTTCGAAAAAAAGGTTGATTATCTCTGAAACCAAGCCGAATCCATGAAATTTTATTTAACATTAAAGATTCTAAATATGGTCAGGAATTATCTTTTGGAATGTACGCGAGCATTCTGTATGTGCCATACCTTAAGTAGGTATGGCACATACAGAATGCTATATCAAATGTGTTTATTTCTTTAGTGTCCATCTTCTTGCTTTCGTATCTCATGACACATTGATCCCAGAGGAATCATGCTATATCTTTTCTGTAGAGAATTCTATGTAGATTACTTATGTACTAGAACGTTTTTTGCTATAAGCCACGGTTTACGAGTTATTTACGAAACATTAAAAATAAGGACCTTTACACCCCTCTCCCCCCGTTAGCTCCACCCCTAATCACCAGTACTTTTAGTATGTGGTTTAAAACACCATTCCCTACAACTATGCCAAAATTCGCTTATACACGAGTTATTTCCCCCGATAGGCAACTTTTGGTCTTCGTTAGGTGGGCTACTATGCAATATAGCAAACCCCTCATTTATAAGTACAGATACAGAGCCATCTGTTAAGTTACCATCAGGTAAATTTTTATACCGCCTAATTATTTGTTATACTGCCTAACCCTACACAAAACTACCACGCATGTTGTTCGTAAAAACTTACCACTTCCCAATTTGTTATAGTTTCCTAATTTATTGAAAAAAGAACGCATAAAAAACAGCAATTGTTATGTCATTGACAATGATATTAAGGTGGATTCGACCCTATCTCTGCCGCTTATCTGCTAAAAGATGGCGCTACAATTGCACAAACACCATATTTTCGTCATTTTCTGCTAAACCGAAGATCAGAGTTAACATGTTTTGAGATACGCGCAAGGAGCAAAAAATCTAATGTACAAATCGATAGCAACCTGTACAAAATACTGTTCTTCTAAATCGCAATAATGCAAAAACTAGAAAATTATGTAATTTTACCCTGTAACGCACACTACTACACCTCCCGTCAGTACCCAATGTCAGTTGTACAATCATTACTCATCAATAAACTAGATGGCGCCAGTTAAAAGAACAGCTTTTCTAAATGGTCTAAGTTCTAACTAGAGGGCGCCAATTAGGAAATTACTTTATATTGTATTGTATTTTGTGAAGCAAAACCAATTGTTGGTTTGGTATTAAAATCCCTACTTTTAACTGTACAGATATAACAACAGCTGTAGTAAAGAAGTTATTCCCGTACTCTTCGGGTAATACCTATCCGTCGCCGTTATGTACAACTCTTTAGAGTATTATATTTTTTGATACAGCTACTTACTGGTAAATAAAATAGTTATCAAAGAAAGTTACTTATGTCCCAAAACAGTAGTATTTACCGCAGCGGGTCTCTATTCGCTAGGAACAATGTGGCAATATAATTACGAGTATAGATTGACCTAAGAAATTCATACTATTATACTTGATCAACGGCACTAGCACATATCGTGCATGACAGGAACCTTGTCGCGGCTACCCGTCCCTTTTTGATTACATTGATTCAAAAGAGATGAGAAGTTGCGAGCAGGTCACAAATTGCTGCCAATATTGTTGTACAAGATGTGCTAGGGCCTCAAGTATAATAAGTAATAAAATGTGTAGGTATTTTGGGTACTTCTATGGCGTTAGAAGATTGAAGAAATATATTCATTAGAAACGTAGTAGTAGGCCAAATTGAATGATCTGATGGACATTTGCCGACTTGCTTTATTACCAACTACGATACTGATGATGTACTAGTGGTTTATCGGACATTTAGATTTTAGACCTTGTTGGAGTAACATTTATATTACTAAATGTTAGCCTACATACCTACTACGTTAGTCTTCAACTAACATTTTACATTATATAATATGTAAGGATAGTGTTATCCTGTCTAAGTTTACCTACATTTTCGCCTACCATCCCATAAGATGCTAATTAGATTGTCCGATATCAATTAAAAGTAGGTTAGGTACGAGTACTTACTTAAATACAAACGCAACGAAGATTTTCCAGACACAGGCGAACAGCTGGACGCTCAATTTTCGGATGCTTTATACCATATAAACAAGGTGCTGTATTTCCGTTGTCAGAGAGGTTTCAGGAGTATTAGGATGCAGTGTAGTTAGACCCCCTAGAGTTTAGTTCATGTTTCAGAAGTACCTACTACCTAGGCATGTTACAGTAGCTAATACCTACTATTTTACGCGGTTTCAACATTTTTCATCACATTTGCTTTCTAAGCGCGCCATTGCTTGTGCATATTGCAGTGGGAGTAATAGAAAAGTGAAATTCCTTAGGGAATACCAATATTTCGTCTCATAACATATTCTTTGTCTGCAAGTGTTATAAAAAACATTGTATGCATCACAATCGGTAAGAGGCATACCTACTAACTCGAGTCATCAAAAGCCCTCCGCCTACGGCGTCGGGCTTCTAACACTCTCGTTAGTGATACTGTACTTACCTCCCTAGATGCCCAATGTACTATTATCGACCGCTCTGAAACATTTAAAAACCTTCTAGAGGGACTCTGTATTCCAACCTCACGGGAATGTAGGTATTTGTTTCTTGGCCACCTATTTAGTATAGCCGACGGCAATGGTCAAATGGTTGATAGTGGCTGTTTTCCTAGCTGTAGATGTTTGTCTGATAGCATTGCAACAGAATGTATTTTTATAAATTTTTGAAGGGTAGGTAGGTACTTCTTGAACCTAGTATCTACAAAACGTACTAGAGAGGGAAAGGATACTTTCAGGCACTGTGTGCTTACCATAAGCTGCCGCTGCGTTTTTAACGCGGACTTACTTTCCATCCCGCCCGTAATCGCGTCTTGGGGCGAGCCACCCGTATAGAAAGCACCTATGTATGTAAGTCCGCGTTAATAACGCAGGGGCAGCTTATGGTACGGCTACTGGTTCCACAGGAGGCAAGTAAGGGATGATTTGTCGACTTTTTTCTCGCTCACTAAACAAAGAGTAGATATAGATCCTATGTCAGTAAAATTAACAAATATACCTATATATATGTAGATGATCGTTGGGTTCACACTGCCGCTTCCTCAGTGATGGTTTTTAATATTTTTTTCTGACACTGGGGCGGTGATATGGCGTAAAGACCAACAAACTGTCAAAATAAATACGCGAATTGAATTTTCTATATATTTTGTGGTTTATTTATTCTTAAAACCATTACATAAGGAAAAATGTTTTCTAAAATAAATAAACGTTTCCGAGTCAATTCCCATGAAATGCCTTTAGTACTTACCGTTTGGTATTCGGATTTGATAGCTGGCTGCCAAATGGGAATTATAGTTTCCCGTCTGGTAGGATGAAATGGGACTAACTTTCCCATCTCGTATCTGGATTTGGTACAAACCTGGTTACAAACCGGTAATGATAAGTCCCGATTTAAAGCCAGTTACCTATTGAGATTTTAATCCCATTTCGAAGCTGGTTTGGTAGCCAATCTACTAAAGGATGAAATGAACAAAGTTCTAGTAATTTTGTTAGTAGTCATTTTGAGTTCCTGTTTTAGGGCCCAATCTTCAGTTCGGCGATCGTTTTCTAGTCGTCATACATTTATGAAATTAATAAACTCCAAATGTAACAATCCAAATGTAATTATAACGATAATGGCGAGACATTTCGAAATTATACTTCAAATAGTCTGGTCCCGCCATTATAACGTTATAATGGCGGAACCAGTTCCTGAATTCTGTCCATATTCTGTCGATTCATGTTGCATTATTTAGTACTTACTGAATTTGTACTATTTGGTACCTGTTGTAAAAAAAACTGTACTTCTTTGATTCCAAAATTATATTTGAAATAGTCTGGTTCCGCCAGATCATTTGAAGCAGACTATTTGAAATATAATTTTAAAATGGAAGAGGTAATATTTTTTTTACAACAGGTACCAAAAAGTACAAATTCAGTACTAAATAAATAATGCAATATGAATCGATCGAATTCAGGATTTGGTTCCGCCATTATAACGTTATAATGGCGGGACCAGACTGATTGAATATAACTTTGAAATAGAAGAGGTACATTTTTTTTTACAACAGGTACTAAATAGTACAAATTCAGTACTAAATAATGCAATATGAATCGATCGAATTCAGGATCCGGTCCCGCCATTATAACGGTTACCTCCAAATACAATTAGAATTTCGATATTTTATGTTCAGTGCCTATGAATCTGACAGCTGTTTGGACCACACGCCTATATAGCGTTGCCTGCAAAAGATCGAAAACCCTAACTTACTGGCCAACGATACAGTAAATATAATAAACAGTAGCCGTACCATGACTTTACAAGTATCGGTAACATTAGGTTTTATTAAATACGTTGAGCAGGCCATCGCGCTCGCTCCTATTTGTAAGCGCTAGCACGATAGAATGCACGTATCGAGTAAAACCTTACGTAATTACGTATCCTTTACTTTCCAGCTCATGGCACGGCTACAGTACCTACCTACTCTTCTGTACTCTTCTGCTGAGAACTAATATTCGCTAAATTTAAATATTGGTGGCCTAAATATATGCATAGCTAAAACATAGGTTTCAATCTGTTGAGTATCGAAAGTTCATCGCCTCGTCTGTTCTTGTATCATCGTCTGTGCTATGTACAAATTGTTTTATATCCATGTAGGAATACTTCAGTAAATAGATGACGAATAGTACTTAATACCAAAGTTTGGGGCTACTATTTACGATGTAATCGAGATAATGGGTTGCCGAATGGTTGACACATACATATTATAGTTTTTATATACATAATATATTCTTGCTCTATATTCTATACTCTGTTTGGTTAGATATTTAAAAAAAGGTAAACAATCTTGCAGTATCTTTTTATTGAAAACTACAAGTAGAAAATAAGTTTTACCAAATATACGTAATATAACAAAGGAATACAGTGATTTACATTGTTTTGATTCATTAAGTACCTAGTTTGGATTTTTAAATGCATTTTTCAATAAAAAGATAGTGCAAGATTTTTTACCTTTTTAAAATACCTAACCAAACAGAGTACAAGTGAGACAATTTTTACATTTTGTTTACAAGTGTGATGTTTTCGCCGGTAACCAATTACAATTATGGTCTCGTTTATACACTTTTCGACCCAGCGAATATTCGATCCGGTAGCAGTCGAGCCAACGTATATTTGTGACCGAGATTATGAGATGACAATCTCGGTCACAAATATACGTCGATTGTCCAATCGAAACATTAATTTTGATTTTAGGATACATTATTTCTACGATTTTCGACACAGCGAATATTCGATCCATAATAACCACTCAATAGCTTTTGGTAACTGTGGTTACCAGCTGTCACTCTTATTTTACATAGGAATAAAAGTAGCAGTTGAGCCAACGGACTTTAAGATACTCCTATAGTGCGTACGTATCTCAGTTCCGATTCAATAGTGACATACGAGGTTACTAAGAGTGGTGACAGTTTTCATAAGAACTCTACCTGAACTTCACTCCACAGAATGTGATATTTTTCTGCGCGAGTGCAAGACTGAATTTTCATAGTAGAGGGGAGTGGGGTACAGTGGATCCCTTTTTTTTACAAATGTTGTAGTGGTGTTATTTTTATTTGTAATTTTCTAGATACCTTATTGTCCCACCTATTCCTTAGAGGACACATTTTCCAGCAAAAGTATATAATTTACATATAGCTTTAAAATCATTTTCATTATAAAAAAGTGAACTAAAGTTACCTCTTCAATCAAAAATCACAGAACAGTTCCTAGTTTGAGGTAAAAAAACCAAGAACAAGACTTTTCAGGTATAATTGAAAGTATCTTCCGTTATTTAGTTACTCCAATATTAGTATCACACAGATGAGCAAATTCGTGAAAAAAGAATACCGGATTATTAAAGCGATAAATAAAGCTAATGCAAAATATTCACAGTGCACCTTTATTCACTGTACCCCACTCTCCCCTATTTTTCTGCACAGTCTGGTTGGTACTGTATGCAGATATTTTCTCGCATAATGCATTCGCATAATATAGTTTGATGTTGGTGTTGAAATGTAGACCTCTTTAACTCTTGTCGGTTTCGATCGCCGACACTCATGTAGAAAATGCTCACTTTCATCACTTGTATTCAGTAACAATATTTATTCGGCAAAACACAGCTCATAATAATGTCGAAAATTAAATAGTATATAAACATTGTTCTCAATTAAAAATATATGAATGTTTCTTGTCACCAAGTTCAATACCATTTTCTTGAAACGTGTTCCGTTACATTTTCATTAGGTTCTTTCCGCTGAAGTATCTTCCCAATCTTCAACTGTATTTCAATATTCAACTGAAAAAATATGATTGTATAAATATAAGTATGGTTGCGAGATTAACAAGCCAAAGAAAAAGGCAAGTGTCATGATTTGGCAAGTAACGATTAAGTTAGCGTTTACTCGATACGTAAAGTAGGCGCTCGGCGCTTGATTCATGATGTACTGGAGCATCATGTGAGCGTGATAAAATGCTTTATGTATAGAGTAAACTCTAACGCAAAGTGTGCCCCGCCTGGAAAATGCCAGTGTTATGACCAGCCAGGTCAACAGATTTGACCCCGTGTGACTTTTTTTGTGGGGTGAGGTGAAACGGCGAGTATACGTTGAAGAGGCCCAAGTCCAATAATAAGAGCATTTTGATGAACTTAAAAGTGAAAACTTGTGATGGGAAATATCGAAGGAAACATTCATGTAAATTAATTAATAAGCATGAGAAATGGACCCCATTAATTAGGTATGTTTTTTTGATTCCAATCATTGTACATAATAGTAGTTTATGCAACTGTACGTAATGCCTGATTACGTATAGTTGCATACACTACTTTATCTACACACATATCATAAGTGCTCTAAGATGCGTTCAGAAACAGAGCTTTCTCATATTTGGCTCTCGACTTTTGCGGCAACAGGTTGTTAATTGCTGTCATAGCTGCATTGAGTATGTCCGGCGGAGTGCTCATATCGTTATCCGAGTCACTGCCACTCATTATCAAATAATTATCAGTATTATCACAAAGTATTTACAACTTTTCACAATTTTTCACTTGTAAGGCAATAAACAAAAGGCAGGAATGGCACCGATTTGTATTTCTGTATTTTTTTAAAATCTTGTGTCACTCGATATGAAAATATCGTCCGATTGTTACTAAAAAAATATACTGAATTAACTTATTGTGTTGATGACTGGCTGAATATTTATAGATACCAGAATAGGCACCCCACTTGAATCTGACAGCTGTTCCAAATTTAAACTCATAACCTCCGGAAAAATCGTATATAATGTTAACTTTATGTATGTGCCAAGTTCTGATGGTGGGTAATGCTGGTCATTGTCTATTGTTTCTGGACGCATTTTAGAGCACTTAACGATATTTGTGCAGATAAAGTTGATTTAAAATTTTGAAATACGCCTCAATAAAGAAAGTTTCTGTGCTACTTTGTAATTTTATCACGTTTCCCAGACATAATTTAAAACATTCGACAAATTTAACACACAGAAAAATTCTTTATTTTGACGGTCCTAAGCCCGTGCAAGTAAGACGGAGGATTTGGGGTCTAGTAAGATATTTTTGCCAAGTCATAATGATAAGTTGATACCCGATGCACATTACCGCCGCCGCTTTTCCAACCCGCCATGCCGCGTGCGATGACGTTTTAAATAAATAGTTGCCAGTTCGTGTGATTTGCTAGTTATGCACATTGATAATGCGCAATGCGTCCAAATTTCCTGTTAGGTTTACGGATAAGTTAAAACATTGGTATTTCAGTTTTTTTGTACCTACTAACAAAAAATGCTAGTATTCTGTAACTTGGACTACTATTACGTATGTTGATTTTTTGTACTGGTGAAAAAGTAACCCATGTATATATATACACATATATATATGTGGTCATATGTATATGTGGTCTGTCAAAAAAGTACCTACTACTGGAAAATAAACCTTGAAAATAAAATTCAAATTTCAATTACATTGGTGACAGACGTCCTTTCAGGACGCCTACACAGATCAGGGGATAAGGTTTAAATTTATCAACATTATTTATTTCTCATTTCTAATACCTACCCTCCATACTTAACTTTAGTGGGTATACCTGCTTAGCCAATTTTGCTATTTGGTATTGTCGCTTATTGGAAAGGATGTCGATTAATTTAACCATACCGATAACTCTTTTCACAAAATAATTATTGCCGAGTGATTTAAAAATGCCACGAAGAAAAAAAACCTGTGACGAAATGGAGCTGTGGAAAAATATTATACTGAATTACATGCCAAATTATACAATTATGTCACAGAGTGGATACGGCATACAAAAACTAAATCTGACATTTTGTCTGTGCCTATGTGTGCGTACGGGTATGTTTGTACACGCGCAACTCGCACTATCACGCAACAGGGCTGCCTCAGATATGGCAGATTAACTAGTTGGTACTTAAGTAACAAATGAATATATACTTTAACCTGTACAATACACATTTACTAATTTCTAAGTTAGTATATAAATAACAGACTCACTTTCACCACAGAATAAGTAATTATAGCACATCTCCAATTCTAACGGAACAGAACACCGCAACCCAAGGAAACTATTGTTTTTCTCACGTCCAAGAAATATCACTTTTTTAACACCATTTTATCATTGTTACACGTGTCATCTACATAATAGTTACATATTGTGATAAACATTTTCATGTTAGTTTTAACATCTGCTTCGATAATATTGATGATGATTTTAACCAGCTTCGAGTTCCCTCGCACTTCCTCCAACTTCATCATCAGGCCTATCTTGTGGCATTTGACCCAACTGATAATCCTAAAAAGCCAACATAGCATATCATTATCTGAAACCAACTCCGAGTTCCCTCGAACTTCCTTCAAGTTCATCACCAGACCCATCTTGTGGTATTTGACCCAACTGCTAATCCTCAAAAGCCAACACAACATATCATTATCCTTAACCAACTCCAAGTTCCCTCGCACTTACTCCAAATTCATCATCAGGCCTATCTTGTGGTATTTGACCTAACTGCTCATCCTATAAAGTCATCGTAGGATATCATTGTCTCAAACCTACTCCGAGTTGTTTCGAACTTCGTCCAATTTCATCATCGGGCCTATCTTATGACACGGAACCCAACTGCATACCAAGATAACACAAAAAAGCCAACATAACATTTATCGATGTCAAATCAACTCCGAGTGCCCTCGTACTGCCTTCGAGATCAATCATTGTCAGGCCCATCGGTGGAATCACAATCATTACTTTAAACAAAGCACGTGGTCACGGTAATTAACGAAACCAACATTGTCCCACCACTAATGGTACACGTGCTTCGTAAGAAAGCAATAGCATATTGCATAGTATGACTTTTCTGCGGAATGTAGTTCAGTTTATTAGACTAGCGGCCCATGCTGAAAAAAATATGGGTCATTTGAACCACCAGGTGACCTATCTAGAACGATATAAGAGCATAAAATAATAAGATTCAGCACTATGCCGTCACTTGTAAGCTGTCCAACTGACTCCTGGTGAGAATTTAAAACTACAGGTAGAGTGAGTACATTTTGGTCATATATTTTTGTACGGCATTCTTACCACCGATAGATCCATGAAAAATATTAAGAAAACGCACAGTGCCGTACAAAAATTGTGCGCCACAACGTATGAATTTTTTTTTATTTTCCGACATTCACCAGGGTAAATTTGGCCATTTGATTTTGTACAGCATCTGTGTCATACTATTTCAATACTGCTTCTAATCCATTATTCCGCAACGCCGTACAAAAATCATGCGACAAGGGAAAAATTCGAGGGTTGCAATCCCCTCTCTTTCCGTAGTCCAGGGGGTGATTTGAAAAAGTACGGCTTCGGTTCCAAAACATAATCTAGCACTCAAAAGTACTATTAAAAATATTGCTGTCAAAAAATTATAGTCCATTTGAATGTATATCAATAATCATCTTCATTTCATCGTATCCTTGATTTTTACAGCTGTAAAATCATTTGATCCTGTACGGGAACTTCTTTTTTAACATGATGTTGTAAAACACAATCCTTACATAGTATTGCCGTTCAAAATAAACCGTTCTAAAAAGAATTATAGAGAAATACAAAAGCTGAAATTTTGCAAATTAATGTAAAAGTATAAATATCATAGATTAATGAAATATAGCAATTTTTTACATTTTATCCCTTGTTTTAAATAACATTAACATAGATAAATTAGATGTCCAGCAGTGGACGTCTTTTGGCTGAAATGATGATGACGATGAGATAAATTAGGAAAAAATAATGCCGTACATTTTTATGCAGACCATATATTTTAGGCTGATGAAAGTCACGCTACAATTTTAAGGGTACTTTATGGCCATCTGATGCAGTGCGGTATTAACATATTTTTGAAGAGAACAATTGATAATATGATAAAATCACTATGACGTCTAGCAGAATTGAAACGTTGTGTATATTATGTCCAAGAATTAAAAATGAATAATCCCAGTATCAACAGTTATGTATACTTTTTGGTTTAATTGTATACTTCAAACGTTATTGATACATACATATAATATATAATTGATTTGTTTCATTGTAATGATGTCAATAAATAAAACAATGATTTTTTAGAAAAAATCTATATATTTTATGATAATATATTTTTTTAAGAAATTAGATAAATTTATGCAGTATTGGAATCAGTTACTCAGTTGTTATCGGAATCAACGTCTTCATCGACGTCCGAATTAACTTATCTATTATTTTCTGAAACATAAATATGTATTTGTCAAAATCCAAGTCTTACGTACAAATTTAAGATGTAAAGATTTATTTACCTATGACGTCATCACTTTTATAGTTTCTAACTAGGAACCTAGAATCAAGAAAAGACTATTAGTAAAACTCAAATATCTAAATGCCGTATAAAAAAAACACCTTATATTTCGTACAGTTTTTTTTTCCCTTTGGACCAACGAAAATATACGGCATATGAAAAAATATTATCTATGCATAAAATACTTTCAAAATAAATTTATTTCATGTTGTGTCAAATCACCCCCTGGACCACGGAAAGAGAAGGGATTGCAACTCTCGATTTTTTCCCCTTGGTACATCATTTTTGTACGGCGTTGCGGAATAATGGATAAGAAGCAGTATTGAAATAATATGACACAGATGCCGTACAAAATGAAATGACCAAATTTACCCTGTTGATTGTCGGAAAATAAAAAAAAAATGTGTGCACGCAATTTTTGTACGGCACTGTGCGTTTTCTTGTGGCGCACAATTTTTGTACGGCACTGTGCGTTTTCTTAATATTTTTCATGGATCTATCGGTGGTAAGAATGCCGTACAAAAATATATGACCAAAATGTACTCACTCTAACTGTAGTTTTAAATTCTCACCAGGAGTCAGTTGGACAGCTTACAAGTGACGGCATAGTGCTGAATCTTATTATTTTATGCTCTTATATCGTTCTAGATAGGTCACCTGGTGGTTCAAATGACCCATATTTTTTTCAGCATGGGCCGCTAGTCTATATTTTTAAATTAGAACTTCTTGTTGTCTTTGCATACCAATTCACACAACACTCCATGTAAAGCAGTGAAATGCACTTTTTCGGCTTTTTTATTGCCAAAAACGAGCGCTATTTACGGGTCTGTTACTTAGTCGCAACTGAACAAGCACGACGAGCGCCGCGTCTAAGTATATCAGTGCGAGAAATTTAACTGCTGGTGACTGCGAGTCGCCTTATAATGAACGTCTACAGGAGGTGGTCTGTGACCAGCAAGAAATGCTACCCTTTGTTTACGAGTAGGAGCATATTAAATATCAACCTTGTGAAAAAATGATCATTTCGATCATAGCCCATGATGCATAGTTTTCGTCTAGTCACACACAAAAAAATCAATATCCTGGGACATTTTCACACACATCGGCCTAGTAAACGGTACGCTCCATTAAGACTCGTGGTGTCGGTATTTTTGGATTGTATTGTATTCAGGGCATTTTTTAGCGTCTCGACATCAAACGTGCTTATTTTGCGTGGTACCAACGCTGGCCCAGTAGGTACTTGTTGGAGACCTCACATACATCCTTGTTTTTTATCGCAGACGTATGGAGGTTCGTCACGATGTTTTCCTTCACCGTAAAGGACTTGTGAATATAATATAATATGACGTACATAAAAGCTTATGTACGTCATATTATATTATATTCACAAGTCCTTTACGGTGAAGGAAAATAAAGTAAATGATTCGGGCTGGGGATTGAACCCAAGACCGCTACGTAGTGTGCATTTTACCGTCCGACAACAAGCGCTATTATTTGTGATGAACGACGATATAATGAATAATACATAGATATACAGGGTTACTTTTCACCAGTACAATAAATAATAGTAGACTAAAATACAAATTACTTGCATTTTTTTGTTACTACCCCTTTGGAACAAAAAATGCTCGAACTTATCCGCAAATCTAACAAGAAATGTGAACGACTTATTACGCATCTATCGACGTGCATAACTAACGTTTATTTAAATTTCATCGCGCACGGCATGGCGGGTTGGATTACCCTTTCTCGCCGCCCTCGTTGGTTGGACTCTACCACACCAACCACACCGTTGACACTTGTAATTAGTGCGCTCATTATGTTACATTTTGCATGAAGGATAAATGAATAAAAATTTCATAAAATGTGGTAATTTTATTTGATAAATGTGATCTATTATCGATACCTATATTAGGTTACATTAAAACTGCAAAAAAAGGTTAAATCTTGATTTTTTTTTGTTTGGCCTCGATGTGTAGCGGCCGTTTTTGCAGTGTTGACGTGTGATCTCATATACGTTATAAAGAATCTCTCGTATCCTCAGGTAGGTATCGATTTTCGTAGCAATTGGTTAAGAAACAAAGAAATTTAAGATGGCGGCCGTATTTCGCAATTCTAAGCTCAGATTCCTTATACAGAATTTCACGGATCCTCAGAAGATATCGATTTTTATCACAGTTGCAAAATACTGAAATTTACGATGGCGGTCGTTTTTCTAACTTGTATCTTCCGATTTATTATTAAGAATCTTTCATGTCGCCAGATATATATTTTTATCACAATCGAATAAAAACCAGAAAAATTAAAGCTGGCGACCATTAAACAATGAAATCGAATATAGCGTCTCTTTCCATTTTTGGCATGGCAACTTATTAAGGAAAAGGCAGACTTAAAAAGAGATGGCGGGATGACATGGACTCATTTCGTAGTAACTGGTAGGAGCATGCACTAAGCCGTGACGAGTGGCGAGTAACAGGGGAAGCCTACTAAGCTATGAACTATGGGCTATTAACACGAACAAAAGATACGCACTCCCGTGTAAAAAAAGAGACACGGAGATACTCGCTCGGCGGTGATAGCTGACAGCTGGGCGAGTATCGCCGTGTATTATTATTATTATTATTTATTGAATTACTTGTCACAATTTTAAATAAAAAAATACAATATCGTCCCACAAAACTGTTACAACAGTTTGACTGTGGGAGCGGCAGTCTCTCAATTAATTGTTTTGACAGGGTTTTATTCGAACTGATTGTACTTAATAATAACTACCACTAAAGAAGCATTACTTCGCAATCAAGTAATGCTTCTTTAGCAGTCTCCTGAATTTATTATAATTTTGTTCATGTCTGGTGACTTCAGGCAAGCTATTTAGTAAGTATCTTTTATTTACAGCTCGCGATGAGACTTAATGCCTCAGCAGTGGGACACGATATAGACTATAAAAAACTTATTAAGGGATTGTTTTAGAACCTAAGATAACAATTTAACTACACTAAAATTAGTAAGAAATGAGTTTAAAAAAAAAGATGTACAAACAGACGGACGGACAGAAACGCATTAGATATTCCCATTTCGATAAGGAACCTTAAAATCGAGAACCGTGTGCCATTCAATTATGGCTAACTAATTCATGTTTTATTTGATTGTCGTAATGTGGCCAGAACTGGTACAAATGAGTGTGGCCACAAATGGGTAAAAAGTGTCCAAACTGGTTTTATACATTAAACTTTTAAAAAAATGTTCTCATGGAAGTATCTTAAAAGTCATAATTTATATAGCTAAACTACTAAATTCTCAATATCATGGTACATAAAACTACATATTACATTATTAGGACAAAATTAAATTTTCTTAAATATCCACAACCGGGGCTCCTACCCTATATGAATAAAACCGGCCAAGTGCGAGTCAACAAATATTTCAGCCAGCGTCTCTAATGTAAGCACATAACAACTCAAAATTAAAATTACAGTTAAATCAACCAATCTCAAACACTGTAAAAGATCATTAATTAATCAAATCAAAAATCATTGAAAGAGTTTATTAATATGCATAACATATTTTTTTACAATTATAGCGCATAGATAAAAAATTAAGGGGGAGGACACATTTTTTAAGACTTTGAGAGCTGATATCTCGAAAACCGAGCAAACGCTTAAATAAAAATGTGTTTTTGAAACCTTTATATCATTTATAAATATTAGATGTCATATACCAAAGAAAACGACCAAGATCACCTAATGTCCGAGTTGGGGACCGAACCCACGTACTCAGCTTTCGCGGCTGATGCCTGTACCCCTCGGCCACTCGGTCTTAGCAACCACCGGTCAAATATCTCGGGTATATGCAATCCCTTACAAGGCTAGGCGCCTTTGATTAGGTGATCTTGGTCGTTTTTCTTTGGTATATGACATCTAATATTTATAATTTATATAGTATTAAGTAGTGTGACTACTGGAGAAAAATAAAAAGTACAAATCAAAATATTTAGTTAATAAATAATTTGATTTGTGTTTTCGCAATCCGTTCTTTATATAATTTGTGAAGACCTTTCTGTTGATAGCTCATATCGACGGTAGAAAGGCTAATTGAATTAACCGACATTTTATGAACTTTACAGAAGAGCCGTTTAAAATTTTATTTTTTAGAAAAAAAATCGCTACAAAAAAAGTAACAGGTATATTGTAACGCAACTGCCATCAAATATTCAAGATACAAAGGCGCATACTTTGGTTCCTACCTTGATAAAATTAGTTTATTATGTCTCGAAATAAAGGTCGCTTAAGACAAATCTGCTAAAAATGAGGGAAAGGTTGATTGGTTCAAATACCAACAGCGTCTGCCGCCGGAGGCAAGTCAAATTACTGTAGTGTACAAGTGCACTTTTTAAAAAGAAGGCTAAATGAGCTAAGCGCTATTTTTACTATACAACGGGGTAAGGCTAAACAGTTTAAGCGATTCTTTAATGAAAATAAGTGGCGATTCTAATTGACGGAATGACACACACTCATTGAAAAACGGATTGCTTAAATCTCAGGAATTATATGAATATGATTAAACATGGTGGTTGAAGCTCGGATATTTAGAGACAAAGGTATAATTACTCTGCAGGTCTAAAGAAAACAATGAATGAAAATCATTTTCTAAAATAAAGAAAAATATTTGCTTCTAATAACATAATTAGATAGTTATTTGGCAGAATCAGTCTTAGAAAAATTGCGGATATTGATTACAGCGTTTCATCCGCAATAACCTTTCTGTCGCTTTTATTGGGAAAAAATGCTCTTTTTGCCTAACATCTTTAATTAGTTTATTACTACTCTTGATAGTTACGTTACATTTTTTAATCTTAATTTTTATTCTATCTGTAGTTAGTGTTTTTTTACAATATAAGCGGCAGAAATACGTAAGTAAGTATTTAGACTTAAACTTTAATTATTATTAAATAATCAAGAAATAACAATGAAAATAATTAAATTATTTCATAATGTGAAATACACGATTTCAGTATCACACACAAATCACTACGGCACATGCGCCTACCGGCACAGACTACAAGTGATTGACGCGCCTGCGCGGGGGGCGGCGGTAGTTATAGGCGAGCGGCTCAAAAAGCACCGACGGCGGCAAGAGTGTGATTGTACCGCCGAGTCAAAAGTTTCTCATAGAAATTTTTGATGATTTAAGCTACACTGATATGATGCATTATGATTTTATTATAAGGATTTAAATGACACAGGTCAAACAAATATTCTATTTCAACCGACATTATCATCTATAAAAAGAGGTTCAAAATGCTTAAGTAACATACATTTTATGGTTTAGGGTTTTACGTATTTGGTTGAAGCGACCCATGCCCTAAAAAATTGGGAAGAGCTAAATGGTTCAAGCGACATGCTTCTTTTATTTTAAATGGAGGCTAAATGCTTCAAACGCCTATGGTGGCACTTTTTTGTTGAAGTTCAATTGACTTAAACGACTATGCTCCTGTGTGATGGAGTAAAGCCAAAAGGTTCAAATCAAAACGAATGGCAAAGTTGGGAAAGTAAAAACCGCTTAAGCGGGAACCAACCAAACATGTTTGTGGGTCAAGTCACGTTTCATTCAAAAATGCAATTTTTTGTGTTGCTTCATGCCTTGATTTTTTTAACGCTGTACCAAATTTCAGAAGTGTTAACCGCCATCAAAATCGTCTGATCGCTATGAAACCGAGCTCAATCGACGGAGAAAAATCTGCCGATTCTGATGATATAAATAACTCAATATCGCCCAAAGTGTCGCTTAAGCCAATTAGCCTTTCTACCGTCGATATTACGCTATGTGCATAGAAAAAAAAATTACCCCTTAGTTACATGTATGGACCCAACCCCAATTTTTTTTTATAATTTAGTATCATAATTATGAGGCGGGTTATACAACACAAATCATCCTTACCAAATTTAAATACTGTAGCATTTATAGTTTCAGAGTAAATCGGCTGTGACAGACGGACAGACGGATATGGCGAATCTAAAAGGGATCCGTTTTTGCCATTTTGGTTACGGAACCATAAAAATTGTATTGTGTTCCCACGTAACATATTTACGCATATTTTGAAAATTATGTAGGACATGATATCTGAAGCGCTCGAATAAAAGGTCTGAAGGTTATTTTGCGGGAATAAAAACAAAACTGTCACATTTCGTGTATGCTTTGAGAGAGATAAACTAAACAGGTCCACGGACTATAAGTCTACGCTCACTTTTTATTACGTCCATGCATATTCATGGCTTTCATACGGCATAATATTATGGAAAAACACAGATATCGAAGACCCGTTTATACTCCAGAAAATATGTGTACGAATTATCGCTAATGTAAAGTTCTCAGCCATTTGTTTGCCTCTATTTAAAAATTGTAAAATATTAAAGCATCCATCTACATTTATGAGGTATGTAAATTTTTTAGGGCAAACTCACAATTGTATATCCCTGTCTCAGATCAGTATCTTAGAGCTTAGAGATAAGTTTAGAAATAATTTGGTTGGAGTGAAAGGATCAAATATGAAATTACTTAGCGAAAGTCCACACGCCATGACCATAAAAATATATAATAAATTGAATGACGATTTAAAACGCGAAAAAAAATCCGTATTTTATAAGTCGATATTTAACTAAGCACTAGTGACAGGTGTATTTTGCTCCCGTCATCCAGGCTTTGGTTCTAAGATTATAATTATCTGTTGTGCCCTTACAGGGTATCTGACATGGATTTTATATGAAGTTATGATAGCATGAATAAATTAATAGGTATGAATATGCATGTCCATTTTTTTTCTTCTTCACAATCCAAAGCTTTGGCACTCGAGTAAATCCCGATTTAGCTCTCTGGGCTCCCCTATTCTTAACTATGAGATACCTACAATTTCCATCATCGTCATCCACACAGGCTCTTATCATAAACACGAGTGACATTCATTGATCCCTGCTAGAGTGGATTATCAAATAGGTCAAACTGACACACGGGCAATAATAATAATAATAATTCATTTATTTTCAGACATAGAAGGCTCATAGATCCTACACCTTACAAACTAACATAAGTTATTAATCTAAGTTATTTTCGCGACATAACAGGAAGACTCTGTTTCGTCGCCTGATCCGGCGTAGGATTCGGCAAACTCCACGGAACCGACGAAACACTACCCCCTTCGGCCAGAAGTCCGCATTTGCGATGGTACAAACCATGCATGTGAGTGTGATTTTCGGGAGTTGGTTGAGCAAAGTAAATAAACAGACGGATCTAAGGATTTACGGAATATTGTGTATTTATTTATCACAAAATTTGTGTACCTTGGTCATGGCTGTTTTCGTATTTAAGTATCTGTATGTATCTATCTATTATATATATCGTCGCCTGGTACCCCCACATCACAAGCCTTAATTGCGCTTACCGTGGGACTAGGTCGATTTGTGTAAGACGTCCCAAGATATTTATTGATTTTATTATTTATTTATTATTATAATGTAAATATTTATAACGTCTACTGTAATGCACCATGTTCTTATAAGTAATTTTTCATTCATTCATTAATTCATTCGTTCATTCATTCATTCATTCATTCCAAATATATATTATTAGTAGGTATTTACTAACGATCACTAGCAGTGTAGGGAGATATAGAGAGACAGGGGTTCCTGTTGTATCCCCACACTAAAAAACGGTATACATTACGTAAAATAAATATTATTCTAACAATAAGTTTAGTGTCTCCCTGGCACAATTATTTGGAGTTTTCAAGAGATTTTTATCTATTTCTATATTGCATAAACAACCGCTTTTGATGACAAGGTCACATACCTAAAGACACCACATACCATAAGGTGAAAGTGCAAATAAAACATCATCATTTTACGTGTCCTCGTGTTCATTTTTTTCATCGTTCTGTCGGTGGTATAAAAATATACATGTACATGCCACATTTAAGCTTTCTAGTTGATACTAAAGGTGCATGCAGACCAAAAGAGCATTCGCTGTTCTATCCCCCACTCTACGAAATCAACGAATCTCGTTTCGTGTAACGATCGAATTTCGTAGAGTTGGGGGTTAGAACAGCGAATGCTCTTTTGGCCTGCATGCACCTTAACGATCGCCGAGCTTAGCCACGGACGGACAAATAGACACACATACTGGAATATAAGGGACTGTTGGTTGAACTCTCAAATCTTTTTCTTATAATGAACAGACGGTCACCTTCATCATCATCATCACAGAGTTATTCACTTGTCGTTGGAGTATCTTCCAGCCCTCTCTTTCCCGTGCAAGATATGCATAACGTTTTCTTGTCGAGTTTTTTTGCCATGACAGTAAAGGAAAATACATTTCTTTTTCTTTATAATTGTTGAAATGGAAATACAATTTACTCTACTGTAGACTTACTAATTGAGCATAATTTAATCTAACAAGGTCGCAATTCTAACCTAACCTAACCGAAGCCACTTTGCCATAGCAGTGAATTACTGCTGACTTGCTGAGGTCGCAGTTGTATCCTAACCTAAACCACTTTGTCATAACAGTCAATTGCTGATAAGGTCGCAATTGTAACCTAACCTAACGTACTTACATTGATATAGTAGTGACTTACTAATAAGGTGGCAGTTCTAACCTAAGGCACTGGTCTCACCGCGAGCTATCGGTTAAAAAACACGAACAAAAGATACGTACTCCCGTGTAAATAAAAGGGACACTCTCTTTTTAACCGACTTCAAAAAGGAGGAGGTTTACAATTCGTCGAAATCTTTTTTTTTTTATGTATGTTCCCCGATTATTCAAAGACGCGTGGACCGATTTGAAAAATTCTTTTTTTGTTTGAAAGGGTATACCTTCTAGTTGGTCCCATTGTCACCGAATCCAGATATGATGATGGGATCCTGGAGAAATCGAGGGAACTCTTCAAATGTTGTAGGCACACATGACATTTTTCATTTATTTTCGAAGACTAATCAAGTATTTGCGTCTAGTCATGAACGTTTTAAGTTGGTGATCTGATGATGGAAGGTACAACTCCTTAGCAATTAGGAGTTGGGGGATAATTCTTTAAGTATAACATATTTCGTGTATTTTGGAAACTATTTGAGTATTTGCCTTCAAAAATTCGCCCAAACTAAAAAGTCAAAAATAATTTTAGTTCCTACTTCTTAGGATTTCCTACACAAACCTTTAAACCTTTTACCCTATTCATTGAAATAAAATTTTATGGCTAGGTATCCTACAGATTTCTTAGAAGTCGGTGCCAAGCCAAATATGTTCTCTTCGCGAGTATATAACTGTATTTGATAGAGGCTAGAGCTTTGTAACATACTGTCACTCCGGTTATGCTTTCATCAAAATGACTGAGGTAGACCATTCTGTTGATAAAAACATAATCGGAGTGACAGTAAGTTACAAAGCTCTATCTAATATATACCTGAATGTACGTATTTGGCTTGGCACCGACTTCTAAGAAATCTGTAGGGTACCTAGCCATAATATTTTATTTCAATGAATAGGGTAAAAGGTTTAAAGGTTTGTGTAGGAAATCCTAAGAAGTAGGAACTAAAATTATTTTTGACTTTTTAGTTTGGGCGAATTTTTGAAGGCGGTTTTATTTTTATTTTAAAATATTTTATATTTACACGGGAGTGCGTATCTTTTGTTCGTGTTTGTAGCCGATAGTTCATAGCTTAGTAGCTCGCGGTGAGACCGATGCCTTACCTAACCCACTTTGTTCTACCCAGTTCTAACCTAACCTAACGTACTTTGATACAGTAGTGACTTACTAATGAGATGGCAGTTCTAACCTAACCTAACGTACTTTGACATAGTAGTGACTTACTAATGAGATGTCAGTTCTAACCTAACCTAACCCACTTTGTCCTACCCAGTTCTAACGTAACCTAACGTACTTTGATATAGCGGTGACTTAATAATGAGATGGCAGTTCTAACCTAACCCACTTTGTCGTAGCAGTGAATTCCTAATGAGATCGCAATCATTCTAGTCTAACCTTACCCAGTTTGCCACAGCAATAATGAACGGTAGTCAAGATCGTAGTTCTAACCTAACCAACCAATCACCTCATCTTTTTCTTAACATTGTCTTATTACATCGTTATAATAAGTATATGTACCAAACCCAATCTACCATAATAGATAATGCATTTCTGCCTAACGTAAAATATATGTATGTGAAGTACGTTTCGGAGAGTTGTATACACGGTGTTACGTCAGCATTCCGAAAGATTTTAATGCTGGATTCCCGACCATATTTAGCGTCTTTAATGTTATATAAAATTTCCTGGATTCGGCTTGGTTTCAGAGATAATCAACCTTTTTTCGAAATAAGTTTTTCGACGTTACTCGTCATTTAACTTCTTTTGAATTACAATGCTACCACAATGTGTTCTAATATTACCACACCTTTTGCCTGACAATCAAAAAATACGAATAGACTTGACGAAATAACCTGTACATAAAAAAACAATTGAAATAAATAATTTAAACAAATTGTTGTCATGATAAAAAGTACTGGAAATGTTAAAAAGTATTCAAATCGGCCTAAAAAAAAGAAAAAAAATTTTTTTTTGGTGGAATTGACATGAGGCATAATATTTTGTGTTTATTTGATGTCTAGAATGCATAGTTAAAATCTTTCGCAGTGCTCGCGTAATACCGTGTATAATTATGTACCTATGCCAAAAATATGGAAATCCAATTTCTGCGAAATAACACATGACCTAAATAATAATATGCCAAAATAGTTTCTGGCAAAGTAATATTCTAAACATTGTTTACAAAAATTGATTATGCCAAGTCTCTTATAACATAAGCGTTTCGAAAAAAAAATGCCATATAGAGGGAGCCCTAAACAGACAGAGAGACAGACAGACATCATCATCATCATCATTTCAGCCAAAAGACGTCCACTGCTGGACATAGGCCTCCCCCAATGATCGCCAATATGACCGGTTCTGCGCTGCTTGCCTCCAGCGGGTTCCCGCGACCTTGACCAGGTCGTCGGACCATCTTGTGGGAGGTCTGCCCACACCGCGTCTTCCGGTACGAGGTCGCCAGCCCAGCAGACATACAAACAATGATTTTGAAACTTTACAAAATAAACACACCGTCAGGTGGGCATCAAGTCATGTGGTAATTCTTTATGTATGTCATAAGAAAAGTTATAGTAACTGTACATTGCAAGCACTGCACATCCCCCCGACAGCATTAAATATAATTGCTGTACCCACGATCACGCTGACTTAATACACTTATTTTAATTACTTTATTCGTTAACGTTTATACGTCCGTAGCTGATACTCTTCATGCGTTAGTTTACAGTAAATTATATCATAAACATAGATCAGTGATTTTATTTATCACATCCACCATCAAGAATGGGGCAAGTGTTGGGCTCGTACGGTAACTTAAACTCAGATCACATCATCAGTCTATAATTAGTCCACTGCTGGACAAAGGCCTCTCGTATTAGGTACCTAAGCATACGGACGCATTAGGAAGTAAATAGTTAAATACCCATAATCGCCACGCAGGGCAAGCTGTTGCCCATCATCCAATATTCAATAAATAATGGTCAGTGACACTTCGAATCCCTTAGTTGACTATTAGGGCACCCACGGGAAGAGTTGGGGTGGTAACAAATGTATTTCTATTGCCGTCACCACACGGCCACTCAACTTATACTCATTACATACCATTTTACAAGAATCAGTTGTGAAATTCAGACGGATGCAAAATAATATTTTCTGAATCAGAGTTCGCTTATTACAATAAGAATTGTTTCCCAGCGGAAATACTCTAGATCTTTAAGTTCAATGGGTTCAAACAAGTTTTAATTTCTTAACACGCCATGTGGACAGCACAAAAAATATTTTAACTACCTACCTATTTGCAGAAAGTATATTTTAAAACTAGCTTTTGCCCGCGGCTTCGCACGCGTAGATTTTGGACTTATATGAAAAAAAAATGTTTTCAACCGACTTTAAAAAAGAAGGAGGTTACCATTTCGATTATATGTAGTTATATATTATGCATGTTACACGGTTTCCTGCAAATAATGAATCCTATTTTGTTTTTTTTTCTCAGGAGATTCAAAAGTGGCCGAAATAAGTTTAATGTTTGTGATATTTTTTTTTGGGGGTCGCCTTGACTTGTCGACAATCATTTAATCGAATGTTGTTTCAAAGACAACGGTTCAAGTATTTTCATTTCATCGACAAGTCATTCTGTCGAAGAATAGTTTTCAGTAAATTTAAATCAGGGAATTTTGAATGGTGCTTGAGGTTTTCCTTTACGGGTTCTTATTTTAGTTTGGTTTAAATTTAGTAATATTTATTCCGCAGTTCTAAACTAACCCTGAACCTACTTTAATAGCTGTTTGCTTATATGTGGGGTCACAGTTGTAACCTAACTTAAACATATTTTAATAGCCGTTCGTTTCTATGTGGGGTCGCACTGGTCGCAGTTCTAACCAAACCTAAACCTACTTTGATAGCCGTTTTCTTTTGTGTAGGGTCGCAGTTCTAACCTAAACTAAACCTACGTTGATAGCCGTTTGCTTATGTGTGGGGTTGCAGTTCTAACCTAAACTAAACCTACTTTGATAGCCGTTTGCTTTTGTGTGGGGTCACAGTTTTAACCTAACCTACGTTGATAGCCGTTTTCTTTTGTGTGGGGTCGCAGTTCTAACCTAAACTAAACCTGCTTTGATAGCCGTTTCCTTATGTGTGGGGTCGCAGTTCTATCCTAACCTAACCTAAACCTACTTTAATAGCCGTTAGTTTCTGTGTGGGGTTGGAGTTCAAATCTAACCTAAACCTACTTTCAAAGCCGTTCGTTGCTGTATGGGGTTACTATTCAAACCTAACCTGAACCTCCTTTGATAGTCGTTCGTTTCTGTGTGAAGTCGCATTTCTAATCTAACCCGAAACTTACTTTGATAGCCGTTCGTTTCTGTGTGGGGTCGCAGTTCTAACCTACCTAAACCTAAGTAGAATCTTACCTTATTACATTCTGTTTGAAGTCTGTTTCATTGAACAGCATATTAGTATGACATAATTAAATACTTGATTGCAAATAAACTACACGAAATAGAAAGCTGAATTTACTGTGAGGCGGCCCGTGTACCCGCGCTGCTTATACTGTGCGCGAGCTGTCAAACAAACATTTGAAATTCGTTCGCTTTGAATCATTATGTCGCCATGCAAAATTGTATATATATTTTTAAGGAACAAACAAATAAATATGGTTTTGTCTAGAATTAAAAAATAAAACCTCACAATGACCTTTTATGTACCAAACTGCATTACTTACCAAAATTTAATATTAAAAGTATCTACGTATTCATCGTACCTATGTTACTCGTATATAACATGGTATGTAGATAAGTACCTACATCTTCATTGGCAAGAACACTTCTATGAAGTTTTGAATTAAATAGCCCAACGAATCTGGTTCGTTCTTACAAACTTTAACCTTCCATTTAACCCCCATAGGGAATGAACTTTCAAAAAACCTGAAACACGTGTTTACTTATTTATTGTTAAGAACATTCATGTGAAGTTTCGAATAAAATAGCCCAACTAATCTTATTTCCTCATACAAACTTTAACCCTCCATTTAACCCCCATAGGGAATGAATTTTCAAAAAATCTGAAATACGTGTTTACTTATTTATTGTTAAAAACATTCCTGTGAAGTTTCGAATAAAATAGCCCAACCAATCTTATTTCCCGATACAAACTTTAACCCTCTATTTAACCCCTTTAAGGGATGAATTTTCAAAAAACCTGAAATACGTGTTTACTTATTTATTATTAAAAACATTCCTGTAAAGTTTCGAATAAAATAGCCCAACTAATCTTATTTCCCCATACAAATTTTAACCCTCCATTTAACCCCTTTAAGGGATGAATTTTCAAAAAACCTGAAACATGTGTTTACTTATTTATTATTAAAAACATTCTTGTGAAGTTTCGAATAAAATAGCCCAACTAATCTTATTTCCCCATACAAACTTTAACCCACGGTGTTTTCACTTAGTTGAAGTAGTGAATTTGATGTACTCATGACGTCATCGGATATGCTTCCGGAAATTAACGTTAGAGGGCGTTGATATCAATTTCAAGATCTTGTGTTATCTGTACAGCCACTATTTTCTTTTCCGTTACGCGCAGTTAACAAAACGAAAGAAATGACAAAGTATTAGTTTTTTTTCATTACTTGGCTCTCAAAATATTTTTGTTTCATACATAGAGAAATGTAATATTAATTTAGCTATACTTGTATTTTTACTTTTGTCCAATTTGAATTCTTTAGCTACAAATATTTTAGATGCATTTAAAAAATATATTGAATGAACGGAATGTTTTTGCAAGGTCGGCCATAATTAAATTTTCGCTTTGGTTGTCTTCGATGCTTGAACTGGAAGTGCATCGAAACGATATTATTTTAGTGATTTCATACAACGACTGTGCTTGTTCTGGACTCCTATAATTGTGCTTCTCCATGTATGTACTGTACATGGATTGGATTTTTGTAAAAATGGTGCGATGCGGTTAAATGTGTTGTTTGCCTAATTGTGGTAAAATGCGTGAGCATTTTAATGTTACTCAAAACGCATATATATGCAAATTGGAAGCCATTCGCAAAAACCGTTTCAAGATGGAAATGTCCCACGAGCTCCGTTCGCCGACATTAGAAAACTGTGCAATGCGGCTACTGTTTTTTTAATTCAACTTCAATCAAACTGATAGCAAATAATATACAGATGCTTAATAAGTTAGTACCTAAAAACTTTATGGATAAGGCTAGTGTAAAAATAAAACTTGAAAGTGACATATTTTTTTTGTTTTATTGTTTCTCGATCCTAGTTCGGGCGAACAGAACTAGGTCACATAATGTGTGAACTTCTTCAGCTGATTCCAAATGAGAAATGCGTGGCAAGTTCACACTTGATGTGATCTGGTTTTGTTTGTCCATTATTTCAAAGGTTACCAATCTACAAAGCTATATATATATACCTATACATATATATGTGTATATATATATATATGTATATATATATATGAGAAAAGTTGCCGGGAATCATCAATAGATGGCGCTGCAAGCAAAAACCTTGACTGATAACTCTATACACTACTATTCAATATACTCTATGCTTTAACCCTCCATTTAACCCCCATAGGGAATGAATTTTCAAAAAACCTGAAATATATTAGGTAGGTACAATCAGCAGCAGATATTGCTTAACGAGTAGGGTGTTCACAATGATCTTAACACACTCTAATAGTCGTGCATAGTTTATTTTGAAAACTCTGCCCGCTTAGCAATATCTGCTGCTGACTGTACATCATCTGAGAAAATTTCAACTAATTATCCATTAGATACATATTGGTGATAGACAGACAGATGGACAGACAGTGAAGTATGAAGATTCCCAGGATCGCGCAAAGAGGAGGAAAGGTAGGTACGGACCCTGGCAAAAGCCGGGATAACGATAGGTAGAAACAGAAGAATAGCCTTCATAATAATATTACAGAAACGTGATTAAACTTAATGTTTGTACAAGTTATTTTCCAGTCATCCTTGTCGCACACGCATATTGGCGCGACTGGTGCGAGCAAGAGGGGAAGAATAGTAGTAGTAGTAGTAGTTGCATTTCGATGCAAGTGCAAAAAAATTTTTTTTTTCCACGAGGATGAAAATCAATCACCCGAGTTAAAAATAAGTTTTTACACGTGTATCGAACGACTTTTCTCATAACAAGTGCCTTAAAAAGAGAAATTAACGTACGAGAAGCGTGCGCAAAGTTTACTTCTCCGCACTAGTTAGGAAAAGTAAGTTACGCAGTCAATAAAGCTAGCTCATATCACAATAATATAGGAGGCGCACAGTGTTTTAAAAACCCTATTTTTGTTCCACCTTCCTTTTTTTACAAAATACGATAGACAATACTATTACAAATATCAGACTAGAACTCCCACCTCATTAGGACGAGTACTTTTTTTTTTTTAAATCATCAAAGTTTGCCTATATCCGGGTCATGAAATTTACATTATTTTTTATTTCTTAAAAACAGGTATACTTGAAAAAATTTTGATAAAACCACGTAAATGCAGATGTAATTCTCTATCATTCGCAATTAAATAAATAAAATTACCGTTAGTACTTTCGAAGAAAATATTGTTTTTAGACTTTTCGGTTTACATTACATATTTCCGAAATTCCGCCGTATTAGATGGAGATATTTTAGCACGTGATAGCTCACGTGTATCTTAATCAACTGTATTTAAATCTCCGTCTAATTCCGTGGAAAATAGGAGATAAACATTTTTGAAAAAAATACTCAGGGTTGCCACTTCGTATATCCGGGTACCAATGTCTTTCATTAGGATATTCGGATATAAAACGATTCATTGAATAGAAATATATTTTTGACGAAATTAAGTCGGTCTCGTCATATAAGTCCGTCGGTCTATCTGTCAACAAGCTGTATCTCACAAACCGTGATAGGCCGTGATATGCCGCTATAACAACAAAAATGGCATTCAGTAAATATTTAAATTCAAATTCAAATAATGTCCTATGTCCTATTAAATGAACCGTCAGATAAAAACATTTTCGATGAAATGGAGGGATGCAGGTTGCAAGTTTAGTCCTCATTGGACAAGACCAAATTTTCATTATCCTGAAATCAGGGACCGAATAATCAACAGATTTCAATAATCGTACTGCCTCTGTCGATAGCGGTTTCTTTTTTAATTTATTCTTTCTGCCACTTAGCTCCAAATCTGATATTACGGGATCCGATGAAACGAGTTCTCTGTGGAACAAATCTAACATTGTCGCTTCTCGAATCCTTTTTCGACAATGGTGCTCTCTGTCAGACCTCCACAATTTATTTCTCGTTTCTGCCCCCTGTTCAGAGAGCATTCCAATTGGCAACGGGGACAATTCTATTATTCTGGCACCGTGTATAAGAATCTTGTACAAGGTAACTGTCATTGGATGCCTGTCGTATTTAATTACGTACTTACCTGCTAGATCTCTGCAAAAAGCGTCGAATTTTATTGGATCGTTAGGCAAGTTACTCGATATTACTGTCAAGATAACATAAATGTCATCCAAAAGCCACTTCTCAATATTCAAGATTTCGGCAAAAGTCGGATGATATTGGTCCGAAAAAAGTTCGAGCAGTATTCCCATAATTTTTTTTTTAAATCACCTTACGAGGGTGGACTCCTTCCCATGTCACATGTAGCATTTCATCGAAACGTAGCCACAGACGTAAAAAATGGCACCCGGATAAGTTTTCAACTCAAGTGACCGTAAAGTTGTTTTGACAGCCCTAGCTATAATAAAACCGGATATAACTTCAAAAATTGATAACTTCTATTTTCCACGGAATTAGACGGAGATTTAAATACAGTTGATTAAGATACACGTGAGCTATCACGTGCTAAAATATCTCCATCTAATACGGCGGAATTTCGGAAATATTTAATGTAAACCGAAAAGTCTAAAAACAATATTTTCTTCGAAAGTACTAACGGTAATTTTATTGTTTTAATTGCGAATGATAGGGAATTACATCCGCATTTACGTGGTATCATCAAAATTATTTCAAGTATTCCTGTTTTAAAGAATTAAAAAATAATGTAAATTTCATGGCCCGGATATAGGCAAACTTTGATGATTTTTAAAAAAAAAAGAACTCGTCCTAATGACGTGGGAGTTCTAGTCTGATATTTGTAATAGTATTGGCTATCGTATTTTGTAAAAAAAAGAAGGTGACACAAAAATAGGGTTTTTAAAAGACTGTGAGGCGGGGACTTGACGCTAGGTAGGCCGACTTGTGGAGGAATGCCCCATGATATTAGTATAATAAATATATTGTTTGATAACAGCCTAAAACAAGCCATAATATTACCGCGAGTTTTTTTTTCATCGTTTATTTCAAATTGTTCCAGTAATATGGTTTCTAAACCAGAGCTACTTTATTTTTTATTTTAATTGCGAGAAATTAAAATATACTAATTATTCATAGGTACACAATAACACGATAATTTTAACTGTGACTCTGCTCGGTCTGAGACGCTCATTTTGAGAGGTTGCCGACAGTATGCAGCGCGCAGCGTCGTCTCACATGGTGATTGGTTGATTTGAAAAGGTAATGTCTTTGAGTGGACAGTTTAAATGAAATTATTTGAAAATATTACATACGTAGCTAAAACTTTAGTATTGCTTTGTAAGTCTAATGACAGTAATGACTGTTGGAATATGTCAAGTGAAAAGTATATGGGTATTGTTATCTATTACATATTATAGATTGACAAGTTACACACCTATAACATACTGAATACTTTCGCTGTCCTGCAATATATGTGTACCTACACATAGTCATTTAAGCTACAGTTAGTCTCTAATACGACGACATTAGGTTCATATGATATGAATTCCATAATGAATTATACAACTCTAAAAGTAGTAAACACTCACTGAGCATTAGTTGCACAAATAATTGGGGTTTGATTGGTGGAATCTGATGTTTCAGGCTCGTGAGTTTGGTCGGTCTTAATATCCCGCCAAGCTGCTATCCTCCTGAAATTGTCACATTGGTGAATTTAATTTATTATACCTCCCTATCTGTTTCTTTTTATTGAAATTAATAATAACTGACAAAGTTCGTGTCGCAATTGGCAATAGAATAAAGGTAATTATATGTATATCTACTACAGAATCATTTGAATCGTTACCTAACACAAGCTAATTAGCTGGCAAATGTGAGAGTAAAATGTGAGAGTGTCATAAATATAGAAGAAAAAATGTTCTAACTACTTTAAAAGCGGCTCGGGTATTCCGATAAACTCTTATCGCAGTACACGTGTGTACAGTTGTACTTATTAAATAGGTGTTTTAACTATTACGCTTCAAATTCTAAATTTTCGCTACGGCGAGATACTTACTATGTGGTGCCATGGTGAAGGAGTAACCCCGCTTCTACTCGACGCTTTTTCTTTTCCCCCCCAGACTAACGGTGTTTTCGGTACTCATTTTTATTCGTTCTGTCCATCGTTGTGGTCATGTTTATGATATCGAATTTATTCGAAACGAACACTTTTGCCTTGACTTGTGGAACAAAATTGCAAAATGTTGACACATAGATGACATTGACTTTGCTGTGACAAATGAACAAAATATTTTATGACCACTTACCAAAAAGTATTTTACGCGTCCATTTAAATTAAAGTCATCAGCCTCGGTAGCCGAGTTAGTTGTGACCCTATCTATGAAGCTGGAGGTTCCGGGTTCGAATCCCAGTGAAAGCATTATTTTGTGTATTTTTTTTATCACAAATATTTTGTTCCTTGATCGTGGCTATCTATGTGTTTAAGTATCTGTATGTAGCTACATGATATGTATCATCGCTTATTTCTTATTACCCACAACACAAGCCTTAGGTAATTTAAGCTTAAGATGTCCCGATATATTTATTTGTTTATTATTATTATTAATTTATAGCCACTTATTTTATTTATTACCTCTCAGATATTAATTAGTACCTATCATATTAATGTGCTCCTTTCTTCCAAACTGTTGTACAAGTTACGCTAAATGAGAATTAAAGTGAGCATCATAGTTAGATACAAAAGTAGCTACCTAACTACCTACTGGCTGTAATTCATAAAAAATACTGACCGATATATTGTATTTTGAGATCCGACCTGGCGAATCGAGGGATAAAATTTTACCGGAAAAAACAATAACAACATACCTATTTTATGAATTACGCTTACTTTTAATAATCCATCTATTGACCGAATATATTACTAATTAGTGAGGTCATTTAACTAGCAGTTTTAAAGTGACATCTGTGATGGATATGGTTAAACTTACCTTGTCATCTGCCTCCATGTTAGTTTTCATGGATAGTATTATTCACGCACATATACAAAGGCAAAGAGCGAAATTGTATCAATTTTCAAATTGATAATTCAGAAATACTATACCACTT